>PVJN01013411.1:0-48860 GCA_004026805.1 Lasiurus borealis
AACAAGAGCAATCAGAGCAGAAAATTAGAGTTTGGTATCTTAGAATTAAAATACAGCTAAACTAAAGTTTTAATTGGGGTGATCTAAAAGGGCATTTGATGTAATGATCTCTTTCATTTGCTACTAATTGTTTGTTCCTAATAAAGAAAAAAAACATACACAGAAATGTGCTGAATTGAGTGAAGATGGCAGTTTCCTTCGCAGCTATGTTTTATTGTTAAAAATGAGAGTAGGGAGGGGCAAACTGCCTCACAGAAATCCTTTACCTTGTTTAATATCACAATAATTAATCCAGGGAATTCAGGGTCAGGTATAACAAACATGAAATAATTTATACTTGCTTGAAAAGAGATTAGATATGGCTTATGGCAATGCTGCATAGGTAGGCAGAAGTAAGGGGACATCTCTTTTGTGCTAACAAGTCAAGGTGGAGTTGCAATTTCTAATTCAAGCTGCTTATGCTGTCTACTGCACAGGGGTCACATGGCAGAGTAGATCTACAAATGGACCAACTTCCACTTCATATACAATTTTAGTTGCAAATGTCAGACTCTGTTGTTCATGGACCAAGGCGAAATATCTTCTACTTCCAAATAGGTTTTTGTATTCTGAGTTGCTAAAAACAGAAAATTTAGATTTTATTTTTTACTAAAATTTTATTGATAATTTTCTAAAGCATCTTAGGAGGGAACACAGCCAGCATGCTTTGATATGTTTTACATATTCTCATAATCACATTTTCAAAAATCTCAGAATATTATTAAATTAAAAATAGTATAAAAATTAAAAATAGCATACAGTGAATCAATATAATTCCATAACCAGTTGAATAAATAAACCCTGCCTTTGCCATTTGCTCATGAATTCCTATATTGTCAAATAGTCCCCTACAAGTTATTTTTTATCTATTATGACTATTTTAATGCTTTTTAAAAAATAATGCACTATGAAGCCAATAAACTTTAGACTCCTTACATATATATCTCAAGAAAAATATACCAGTATTATAATTTTTATTCAGCAAATGTTCAAAATATACTATATTATAGGCACTCTCTGGGTCCTATGGGCATAGTCCCAAATGAGAAAAAATGCCCCTGCCTCAGAGAGCTTTCAGTGTAGTATAGGAGACGCAACATAAAGCAATAAACAATTATATGACAACAATGAAATGAGCACATAAAACATACAAAAATTGGAAGGAAAAGCTTTCTGAAAGGGAACAGAAACAGCAAAAATGCTTATGCAGAAACAAAATGGGAACCCTAAAGAAGCCCTAAAGAGATAATATGCAAATTAATCATCACACCTTCACACAAGATGGCCAGCCCCATGTGGTCACAAGATGGCTCCCACAAGATGGCCAGCAGGGGGAGCAGTTGTGGGCAAATAGAGCAGCATGGGAGGGCAGATGGGGGTGACCAGGCCACCAGAGGAGGGCAGTAGGGGGCAACTGGGCTTGCAGGAGAGCAGTTAGGCATCAATCAGGCTGGTAGGGGAGTGGTTAAGGGGTGATCAGACTAACAGGCAAGCAGGCGAGCAGTTGGGAGTCAGCAATCCCGGGTTGTGATAGGGATATCCAACTACTGATTTAGGCCTGATCCCACAGCCTAAACTGGCAGTTGGACATCCCCCAAGAGGTCACAGATTGGAGAGAATGGGCTAAGAGACACCCCTCCACCCTCTCGCCACCATTGCACAAATGTCATGCACGGGGCCTCTAGTCTAATATAATTTTGGTAGGGAATAGTGGTGAATGAGCTCCCAGAGATAGGTGCAAACCAGGTACACTTGGGGTTGTATAAACTATGTTTAGGATAATGTTTAACTCAGTTATTTTTTAGACATGCTTATGTGCTACCCTCATTTAGCATGAGATTTAAATATTCTAATTAGAAGCAATTAAACTTGAATGCCGAAAATATTTGTCTTCCTACAATATTTTCATTAGACTTAGAAATTTTTGCTTTAATTATAGTGCTTGTCCTAGTAAGTACAGAGTGAATGCACAAGAATGAGAGAATTTGATAAGAGAGCTCTTCTCTTTTGAAATGCTTTTAAGTAATGAATGAAATGTGCTTTGAACCAAAATATATCAATTCTGAATACTTTCTTTGTACAGGGGCTCTTGAAAGTTGCCATAGATAATGCCAGAGCTCAAGAAAAACAGGTCCAACTGGAAAAAACAGAGCTGAAGATGGATTTTTTAAGGGAACGAGAACTAAGGGAAACCCTTGAAAAGCAGTTGGCTATGGAACAGAAAAATAGAGGTATTTTCAAACTTCCAAACATGTTTAACTCTTTATGTAAAATATTTAAATAACAATACTATGATTGGTGATTTACTATGAACTATACTTTTTGTTTTTACTTATAGCTAAAGATCAAAGCAAAACTTAAATCCTGGGCTCATGTATTTCTTAATCTCTAATGTACATTGTTTCTCTACTGTTCATACTGCAAGATATTGAAATATATCCATTACATATTATGAGCTTAACAAATTTATTACTTTCAGATGGACAGCCATAAAAATAAATTTTATATATATTCACAGTTGTCTTTTGAAAAACTGAGTTAAAATCATAAAGCTAAAAGATAAAATACTGATTATTCAAGTGGAACAGAATTTAGTAAGATATTTATAAAATGAAATTGAAGACTGATGAATGTCTGAACAAATGACCATAGGTGAGTTGTATAATAATGCTTCACTCCACAAGGTCAAGTACACATTAGAGTAGAAACCAATATGAATGTTTATTGGGTAAAAATAATAATATTCTCAATCTATTGCTTCTACACACTCTACAATGCATGTAACATAATTCTGAAAATCATTTATATTCGTGTGTTTATTTTATATATGAGATTGAAGAATATTTTGTTTACAACCAACTTTCCCATTGCCTCACCAATAATTTTTTCTAAGTAGTCTACAAAGAGTGCATCTTTTCTTTCATTTAATAAATATCCATAACAAATACTATACATATTCTCCTTTTGAATATTTGATACACACATTTAAAATTTAGTGTTCTGTTTATTTTCAAAATTGGCAGGACTTTACATGTTTTTTCACCAATTACTATGAAGCCACAACTAGGGGGTTCCTGGGATGAGGTTGATTTAGGAAATTGTCAACCCAATAGTACAGTTCTAAATAATGCAGCTTCACTAATATAATTAAAACAAGATAAACATTGGTAACAAGGTATGTTCTAAGTGGATAATGAACTTTGGTTGGAGTTCATGGTATGGGAGCATATGCCATATGATAGTCATGTCTTAATTTTGTTTGCACCTGAAAAAGTCTTTTTTCTAAAAATTATTTTACAAGACTTAAAGGCAGATGCTTGAATTCCTAAGTTAACTTTTGATTACTGGAGGGGCCTTAGGAGTTTTATTGGTTCAACCTGTTGGAGGATTTACACTGTTTTACTTCTTTAACCACTGGAGGGCAAAACATTTCAGATCATAACAAGAACTTCCCACTTAATTAATTGTGAACAATAAATTAAAGGTAATAAATGTCAATAATTATCTCTTATGATTATATCTATTGGAGCAATGTATAATTATGAAGTGAGAACATGGCATTCCCATTTGGTTCAATCACACGGGAAGGAAATATTGAGTGGCCAGTGGCAAGAGGATGGGTATTGAATGTTTAGTGCCATGGATGTGTACAAACCAAATAATAATTCAGAAGCTATTGTTTCTTTTCAAAGAGACTTATAAACAATCATCTTTGGAAAGGGAAATAGTAGAAATGTGATTTTGTTAAGATAAGCATATCATTTTCATATGATTAAGTAAAGGAAATTAGCACATTTATTTGAAACCAGCTTTTTATTTTCTATTAGATGGTTGCCAATGTACATTTTCTGTTAATATATGATACTATCAACAATAAACTCAACAAGATAATGGTCTGACCTCTTAGTAATATTAATAATTATATTAATGGCATATATGGACACTAGAATTGTAACTAAAATTCTTTCTTGAGGCATATTACCCTACTTTATATACTGACTAAACGCTGTGTAACCGAAATGTTTTTCTTTCTTTAATCTGTAGTAAGAAATCAAATAGCACACTTAGGATGATTGCTCCTTATTACTAACTCCAACAGAAGGATTTTCTCATATAGATTCTGTCACATTAAATTAACAATATTTAACAGCCATCAAGGAAAGTATTTTAAAGAAAAACATTTGTATGCTTCCCATATGCTGATTGCTTACTTTATGTACATATTGTAATAAAAAATCATACTGAAAATACAGCTGACATCCACATTATGAAGAGCATTTATTTTTCATTATTTATTGATTGCATATTGCATACAAATATTTAAATTCTCCAGTAGAAAAAAATGTAGCATAATCAACTTTTTGTATCATGATCTACTTTCTTATACCATGGCACATTATTGTCAGCAGTAGCATACTATTATTAGCAATGAGGTTTTATTCTCCACCAAATGTCTGAAGAGTAAAAGTATAACTTTCGTGAAATGTGTTATAGTGTATATAAAGCTTCATTCAAAATATTTCTGCTTATATATGTTAACAGTAATTAAACATATTTAGCTCCTCATATAAAATAATATTGTATTTCCTAAAATTTCAAGATAGAAAAAAATTTCAAGATAGAATTAGTAAAAGTTTAGCTGGTGTAACATTGTTTTGTAAAAAGGGAAATATACCATTTACTAATCAAAATTGGTGCTACCTAAATAGGAGACATACTTATACATGTTTGTGCTATTCTAGACTACTCTGCACTATTCTGATTCAAGGGCAGAGACTAAGCCCAAACATTCCTTTAATTAGGCTTTCTTTATCAGTGAATTCAAATATTTACTAAAATTAGTTCCCCATTAAATCTCTCTCTAAAAATGATAATTAAAGCCATTCTTACATTGGAATATAGTTCAAGGCCAAGTAAAAATTGGCCTTCTTGGACATTTTACTGGGAATTATTTTAAGGTTGCATTTTTTCCACTTCCTCTGCATAAGTAGACTCAATCCAGTGGAGGGAAAAAGAGTATTATAAGAAAGATAGATCATTTATAAGTTTGATAAATGTTTAATACTGCAAAAAATTTGAGAAAAAAATAATGTGGACTCTCTTTTCTAGCCATAGTTCAAAAGAGGCTAAAGAAGGAGAAAAAGGCAAAGAGAAAATTGCAGGAAGCACTTGAATTTGAGACAAAACGGCGTGAGCAAGCGGAACAAACACTGAAACAGGCAGCTTCAACTGATAGTCTCAGGGTCTTAAATGGTAAGAGATGCTTTTTTTATGTGTTGCTTACTAACTTTCATTTTTCAATAGACCATTTAGACATGTGTTTGCGGTTTTGTCTATATTTAGGTCCTGTCATTCGTTAAATTATGCTCCTAGCTGAAAGCGTGGTGTGAAGAATAGTCACATGTGTTGAGGGAAATGCATTACTATTTCATAGGTACTTCCATTGTTTTATTACTTAACTCCAGCATCTGGGACCTGGCATTGCCTCTCTGTTTAACCAAATCCATCTCTATTGAAACATGATGAAATAGTAATCTGAGAACTCCCCAACCCCCATCCAGTTTATGAACAAATTTGTGTTATTTATCTATTCAAATAAATATTTTTGATAATTCTTATGGTTACAGTTTCTGTTCCACCTTTAAAAGATGACATCAATTTAGATAATTTTAATCTAGCACTAAAGTAAGAGGTCACTTTTTTTAAAGGACAATATTATCAAATGAAATGTGTGTCACTCTTACCTTTCTGTGCTTCTAGACTCGCTGACCCCAGAGATAGAAGCTGACCGCACTGGCGGCAGAACAGATGCTGAAAGGACAATACAAGGTAGGAATTTGCAAAAGGCTATAAATCTAGATCTTGCTATATGAGTTTTTCCTCAGCTTTGGCCTGCTATTCAAGCATGTAGCCTACCATCTGGGCCACATCAAAACAAGTTCAAACAAGGTCAAGTTCAGCTTGCTTTGTTTATATAAGTGAATTCATTTTGTGCTGATAGATTTTCTTTAAATTAACAGGTCATTTCTGTTTATACAATGCAATTAAAAAGGAATAATTAATTTTAAACAATGTATGATTTCATCTTAGACACAGTAAATGTGTTTTTATTGAATGCTTGAAGCCCAATCTAATGCAGAAAGGATTTATAAGTTCTATTCTATATATAAGTAAAATCATGAGTTAATTAAATAGGGAATTCTAATCATTTGAAAATGTCGTCTCATTTTGTGATAGTTACTGTCAGACACACGCAAAATAGTCTAGTTGAATGTTAACAGTAAATAAGATGGTTTAATCCTGTGTGGATTTTTCAAATGTTTTGTATGCCATTATAGCCATTTTAATAAGACAAATCTGCTGAGCAAAATCATCAATAGAATACTAAAGGAAGTTGTGTTATACACGCAAAGAAGCTAAATATATATATTGCCAAGATCACTCTATGAGGAAGGATAAAATTTGAAGGTAGCAACTATAGTCTAACATAGAATGACTAAATCTAACTTCATGAATACAATACAGTGAAAAAGAGCATTTATTTTTTATTTTAAATGAAGACCAAAATGATTAATTGCTATAATCCTCCCAATTGCTTTTATTTTGCATTTTAAGCTCAATCATATTGGAGTTATTATTTGACACTAATTGTGTTACTTAATCAGTTTCAAATGTTGACACATTCTTGGTTTAGTGTAAAGGAAATATACCTTTTTAAAGTAACATATATGCAATAAGTAAATATCAGAATCTTGAAACATTCCTAGAGAATGTGTTTTGCCTATGTTTATTTTACCTGAAAATCAGGATATTTATATTTTTTAAATCCTGAGCCATGAACCATATGTTATTGTGAGACATCTCCTTGGACACACAAGATTAATGTGACTGTAAATGTAGAAAAGACTTCATTTTTTTAAATACATTTTATTGATTTTTAACAGAGAAAAAGGGAGAGGAACAAAGAGTTAGAAACATCGATGAGAGAGAAACATCAATCGGCTTCCTTCTGCACACTCCCTACTAGTTATGTGCCTGCAACCAAGGTGCATGCCCTTGACTGGAATTGAATTTAGGATCCTTGAGTCCACAGGTCGACAGTCTAGCCACTGAGCCAAACCAGTTAGGGCAAGAATTCATTTTTAAGAGTCTTATGGCCGGAACCGGTTTGGCTCAAAGGATAGAGTGTCCACCTGTGGACTCAAAGGTCCTAAGTTCAATTCCAGTCAAGGGCATGTACCTTGGTTGCAGGCACATCTACAGTGTGGGGCGTGCAGATGGCAGTGAGAGATATCTCTCTCTCATCGATGTTTCTGACTTTCTATCCCTCTCTCTTCCTCTCTGTAAAAAAATGAATAAAATATATTTAAAAAATTTTTAAATAAAAAAAGCCTTATGGATTTCAGCAAAATTATATATGAGTGTACATATTATTAAAATCATAAGAATCTCTGGCATCTCTTTTAAAAATTACATACATATATTAACAAATTCCTAACAAACCAGTTTTCCCAATCAGAGCCAATAACCTTAGTAAGGCCAAGGTAAAAATATCAGCCCCGCTTTGTGTGAGCAGAGTTTGGTTACTTATCCACTGATTTAGCTACTGTCCAAAGTGGTCCAAGAAAGCACATGAATCTCTAGGTAAATGTGATATATAAATTACCTGATGTCCACAGAATTCTCAAGATCGTCAGAACTCAATCTAAGAAAAATTATACACAATATATTCTTGCCTATAAATGGGAGATTTGTCATTAACATTAAGAAATGTTTAGGCAATAATGAAAAAAGCTTTGCATAGTTGACATAATATATATTTTAAGAGTTTGCTATCAGCAATATTTAGTCATCAATAAGGTTACAGTTATTATTATTTAAATCTTCAAAATTCACATATTCAAATGTATACTTTATTATGGATGAAATCTTGCTGTATGTGGTTGAAATATCGAGTTTTCTTTCTTATGTGATTTGCTTACTCTGAGGAAACTTTTTAATCACATTTTTTTTACTATTCAGAATGCTATCAGTTGGGTAACAGAGAAGACCTACCCAAATAATCTCAAAATTAAAGAAACAAAATATTTGAACAAGTATACATAATAACTTTAAGCCAAATATAAATGGTTATGATGTTATTTATTGCTTTTGCTTAATTATAATATGAATATTCCTTCATTTATTCATTCACTCATTCATTCAGCCTGTCAATTGAAATGATGTTCAAGTTTAATTTTCTTAAAATTGTTTAATGCACAGTTGGTTTTCAATACAATTTTTAACTAATATTCATTATTTTAATTAGCTATTATAAGTTTTATCAAATGTAATTTTTAAAAATACTGTACATGAATTTGTATTTCTGTGTGTTCACTGCTAAAACCAGCAGTTGAACTACCCAAGACTTTTAAAATACGACAGCAAAGGGATCACCTTTTGCTACTCTAATTCCACTAAATAAGCTCATTTAGCCCTTTGAGGTTTTTTTAACCTAAGAAACTAAATCCATATATTTGGAAGCTAATAAACAGAACAAAATTAACTGTGAACAAGATAAATCAAAGCAAAAAGACTCTAGTTAAATTCTGAGTCTAAGCATAAGCATGGGAAAGGCAAAGAAGGAAGAACCAGAACGCATTACTGATTTGTGAAATGGTCTGTGTCAGGCATTTGGGGAGCCATGAGCACCTGCCGCTTCACAATTCAGGAATGACACAAACACAGCCTCTTGTTCCCTTAGCTTTTTCTCTCTGTGTCCCTGAGCCCAGGTGTTATGATATCCTTTGTACTCTTTCTTACTCCCAATCCAACCATACCTGAAATTACTCTCTTTCAAAATAAACTCAACTTAATTAGGACAGACAAAGGAAACCCACATTTCTTCATGCTTGTCATGTATTTATTTTTAACATTTTGACAATTAAAAAATGCCATACTTGGCCCAAGAGTCAGTTACCTAAGAGCCAGGCACTTCAATACTGCTCAAGTGCCAAGTCATTACCTCCAATAAGCACCTCAGATTAGACTGAATGTTGGCATTTTGGCATTTAAGACCACAATTTCTAAAAAAAAAAACTATAAAGAAGGGGAAGTTGAGACAAGAAAGCAGTTTAAAAAGTATTCCTGAGGAAAGAGGCCCTAAATAAATTACTTACCTCGATAAGTAAGACACATTAGCTCATGCTACACAGGGATGAATTCATAATTGATACTTCTATTTACTTTTATTGACTTTAGAGAGGGAGGAAGAGAGAAAGAGAGACATTAATTTGCTGCACCACCAATTTAGGCATTCATTGGTTACTTCTTGTATGTATCCTGACAAGAGATAAAACCTGCAACCTTGGTGTAGCTGGATACTCTAACCAACTGAACTACCCAGCCAGGGCTTCATTGCTAATAACATGTCATAACTAACTCACAATTTATGAGTTTGGAGGTGATATTATGAATAAAAAAATTAAAATACAAAACTTGATTTAAAACCTGATTTACATAGTGATTAATACTCTCATACCTTGAGTGTTACATGTCCTGATTTATGTTGGAGTTTTTTGTTTGTTTGTTTGTTTGTTTTCACAAAGGAATATAAAACTATTTATTAATATGTTGGAGTTTTAAAAATTTATTTCAAAGCTTTTTTGTAAGATCTTTTGAATATATAGAGTAGACATCCTATCTAATAAAAGAGTAATATACAAATTGACTGTACCTCCTCTACACTCACAAGCCATGCCCACCAGACAATTAGGAATGAATATGCACATAAACCCAACCAAGATGGCTGTGGCCAAGGAGAGCAGGAGGGAGGCTTGGGTTTCCCTGACAGTGGAGGAAGCCAAGCATTCCGCCTGTCTTCTGTTCAATTATAGAAGATAAATAAACCCCAGCACAAATGGCTGCTGCCATGGAGCAAGCAGGAGGCTTGATTCTGCTCCAGGCTACAAAGTTTCAATTACAGAAGATAAATAAATTCCACATACCAGGGCCTCTGCTTGGGTCCTTTGGGGGCATTGCTGACCTGTAAACCACCACAGACCTCTTGCCCAGGTCACCCCAGGCCCCAAGGGACCCCCCCCCCCACCCTGATCTGGGACACCCTTCAGGGCAAACCAGCTGGCCCTCACCCATGCACCGCACCTCTATCCTATCTAATAAAAGAGTAATATGCAGATTGACCCACACTCCAACACACAAGATGGCTGCCCCTATGTGGTCAAAAATCCTGCCCCCATGTGGACACAAGAGAGCCACCACAAGATGGTCAGCAGGGGAGGGCAGTTGTGGGTGATCAAGTCTGCAGGGGAGGGCAGTTGTGGGTGATCAAGCCTGCAAGGGAGGGCAGTTAAGGGTGATCAGGCCAGCAGAGGAGGGAAGTTGGGGGTGACTGGGCTTGCACGGAAGGGCAGTTGGGAGAACCCAGGCCTACAGGGGAGAGCAATTGGGGGGAACCAGGCCTGAATGGGATGGCAGGTAGGGGAGACTAGGCCTGCAGGGGAGGGTGGCTAAGGGTGACCAGGCCCACAGGAGAAGGCAGTTAGGGGCAAACAGGATGGCAGGGGAGCAGTTAGGCATCAGTCAGGCTGTCAGGGTAGTGATTAGGGGGTGATCAGGCTGGCAGGCAGAAGCAGTTAGAGGCAATCAGGAAGGCAGGCAGGTGATCAGTTGGGAGTCAGCAGTCAGACATTCCTCAAGGGGTCCCAGATTAGAGAGGATGCAGGCTGGGCTGAGTGACACTCCTGCCCCCATGCATGAATTTCGTGCACCAGGCCTCTAGTAGTATGTATAAATACTCACTCAGCAATTTTTCCACCAGATATTAAATATACTCCAAACCCTTACTGTATGTGTGGGTTACACATACACATGCTATATGCAGCCATTTCTGTCACATGATGGCTCTCTTTAGCTAGGTCCTAGTCTCTTTTTATTCTACCTCCCTAAGCAACAGTATCCACCTAAATAACTTATGTATCTTGATAACTTTAAAAACTATCCTCTCAGCCCATTCAGACATCTGTTAAGAGCACAATCTTCAACATTTATCTGGAGGTTGAGGTCAGTGCACAAAACAGAAAGGGTCCTCCCTCCTTACCCCTGTCTTCCTCCAGTGCTCCCTCTCTATAGTATCCTCATCTGTCCAGTCAGATATCCTCCTTAATATGTAATGAGGAGAGAGTCAGCTTGATATTTCCATGCCACACCCTTTACACCTAATCACAAGTCTCCCCCCTCATTCTCTGTGCTTTTATGACACTGGAATTTTTCTTTATTTCCCGAAAGCTTCACATTTTTCCCCTTCCAGAGAGATTTGTCCTCTTCCCTGCCTTTACTCACCCATCCTATAGGTCTCATCTAAGAAGTTATGGCCTTCAGGAACTTCTCCACAACAGCATGCTGTCCACTCATAGTTCCTTGTTCAAATCTTTCTCTCTGTGAGAAGCCAGCAGAGCATGAACCACACCAATTTTGTTTATTACTGTATAGTAGAGCATGGCAGAATTTTGACACATTATGGTGCCTGTTAGGTATCGAAGGATTGCATCAACCACTGATGAATTAGGATCTATGTTAGATCTTGTGAATGCTGAAGATACTATTGTTCTAACATTTCTCAGAGTTTAGTTGGAGAGACAAATGAGAGAAAATAAAGGGTAATACGTTTGTGCCTACCAAAGTTAGAATTACAGATTGAGGCAGAATTAATTTTTATACCTGACAGCCAAATTAACAGTGTCTTTATTTTTCTTGTAGCCATTTCTAATAATTCTTTCCTTTTGCATATTTGACCTAAGATTTGAATTTTTTGACTATTCATTTATGCTCAATTTTTCATTATAAATTTGTATTTAGTTTAACATAATCACATTTCTTAATAACATTTTATTCTTTGATTTAATACACATTAATCTCATGCTTGCGTTTTTATTTGTTTCATGTAATTTCAAATGATTGAATCTTCAGCATATATTTTTTAGGTGACCTATCAATATATAGGCATGAACTATGACATGGGAGAATTGTGAATGAGGTCTGTTTTATCAATGTGTTTTATAAATTTCCAAAATATCTACAAAGTTCACCTGTCCCTTTTTTTTCTAATTAAAAAAAAACTATCCTTTTAAAACAAAGAGTAATTATTAATCAGAAGGAAAAGGGAATGGGTGGAGGTAGAGTTGGGGCAAGGAGGTATAAATAGGGCAGGAAAGAGACTTTGCTTTAGGGGATAGGCACACAATGCAGTGTGCAGATGATGTTATTTTTTTAATTGTACTCTTGAGATCTGTATGGTTTTATGAAATAATGTCACCCAATAAAATCAGTGAAAAATAAGTAATTGTTAAAAATAAATTGAAATGTGGACCACAGTTCCTCTGACATATTAAAATATCTGTAAGTTATGTTTACAAAATCTGGACTTCACTTGAAAGCACATCTCTTTTATTTACATCCAATGGCCATAAACAAAACTGTTTGGCTTTTCTTATTTATTTATTTTTTTAATTATATCAGATCATAGAAAACCAAACATTCTTTCAAATTAAAGAACATGAAAGACTTCCTTCACATTAACAATCCTTTTTAATTTCTAATTTTAAGATATCTTCTTTCTCCTCCCCAGATAGTTGAAGATACATATTTAATTTTAAAAATATTTATTTGTTCAACAAATATTTATTAAACACTGATGACATGCCAGGCACACTTATGTTATTGTTTCAGGATTGGGAAAGAACTTTAAAAATTAATTAAATCTCTATATTTTGCAAAAGTGGAAACCCAAACTTAGTGAGTGTACATAACTTCTTAAAGTGTTACACTATGAGTTAATGGGAGTTGGAAATATAACTTGGTTCAATTGCTTTTCACATCCCTTTATATTTTTCCTGATTATTTTTAGATTAAGATTGTTAAAATATTGCTCTTTTAAAATATGTATGCAATTATTGTTACAGTAGCCTCCCCTTATCTGCAGGGAATACATTTCAAGACTCACAGTTAATGCCTGAAACCCAGGGTATTATCAAACCATGTCATATATATATATATATATATATATATATATATATATATATATACACACACACATGCACACACACACACTCATACATACATACAAATATATATATACATACACATACACACATATGTGTGCTAAAGTTTAATTTATAAATTAGACACAGTAATAGAATAATAATAATAACTAATAATAAAAAAGAACAATTATAATATACTAGAGGCCCAGTGCATGAAATTCATGCACTTGGGGAAGGGGAGCACCCCTCAGCCTGACCTGCACCCTCTCACAGCCCGAGAGCCCTCAGAGGATGTCCAACTGACATCCTTAGTGCTGCCACAGAGGCGGTAAGGCTCCCACCACAGCTGCTGTGCTCGCCAGCTGTGAGCCAGACTTCTGGCTGAGTGGTACTCCCACTGTGGGAGTACACTGACCACCTGGGGGCAGCTCCTGTGTTGAGCATCTGCCCCCTGGTGGTCAGTGTGCATCATAGCAACCAGTCATTCCACCCTTTGGTCGATTTGCATGTTAGCCTTTTATTATATAGGATTGCAATTATGGTTATGTGATTCTATCTCTCTGTCCCTCTCTGTGATAACCAGTCTGATAACCTGCCAGGACTGACCAGCAGACCCTGAACAACAGATGACTGGATTACTCTGACACATGATTTTTGTGAAAGAGAGGCAAAGGGACTGCTTGGCCTTATGGATCAAACAGCCCTGTTTGCCTGCCTTCTTAGGCTTTTATTATAACAACAGCTTGAACTAAAATTAACTATTAAATACTATCAGCAGGGTAAGCATCCTTGAGAAGACATAAGGTGGTGTCTAAAGACTAAACATAGAGATTGCAGTAAAATGCTTGAACTTCTTTGGAAAACTCAAGGCAGGGGCTGCTACCTTCGGCGAGTATCCCTAGAGGCCCCTAACTTGTCAGAGAATCCTCCTTACAGACTTTCTAACCAAGCCCTGTGCTTCCTCACCATAACCCAGACTGTTACTAAGTGTCCAGTAGGCTGGTAGCATATACAGTATAGATAATTCTATACAGTGAAATGATTTACTCCCAGGTGGAACTAGCAGGACGGTGCAGGATTTCATCAGGCTACTAAAAATGGAACACAATTTCAATGTATGAATTGCTTATTTCTGGAATTTTTCATTTAATATTTTTTTACTGCTCTTGGCCATGGGAAACTGAAAATTTCAGAAAGCAAAGCATCAGTTGTGGGGCAGGGGGTGCAGGTCATTCTTAGGAGTAAAAATTATTATTTTCTCAAGTTTTTAAAAATTAAATCAAACATTGCAAGACAATGAATTTCTTAATAATATATTTTTAGACTTAATGATATTATAAAGTGGAAATACTCACATATTAAAATAATGAGGTGGAGTAGGAATTGATATTTACTGGGCCTTTCCTGTATATTCTAATTTAAAGGTGAGATAACTAAAGATCAGAGTGGCTAACTAAAATTCTCACATTTGTACTATGAATTAATGGGATTGCTGGCATTTGATTCTATATTGATGACCTTCCTCCCCCAAATTATTGTTCTTTCCTCTTTGTTGTCTGAAATTACCTTTCTCTCTCCTAAGACAACTACTTAAAGCTCCATTACTCATTTTGGATAGTTAGCACATTAGTCCAAAAGTTCAAAATAGTCTACTGACATTTACTTAAAAATGATATACATTTTGGGGAAATACTTTTCCTTTCCAGTTTTGTTTGTTTGTTTGTTTGTTTTACTTTTTCATTAGCCATAATACTATATAATGTTCATAGACACTTCTAGACACACTGGGGGGAAATCTCACTTTTAATTGAAAAAAATAAACTGCCAATATGAGAAATTAATAATTTTTAGTTAAAAAACTTACCTAAATTTATTAGCATGCAATGAATAAATTTAAAATCAGACACAAACCCAATTTTAATTTAATATAAAGGATTTGGAAAGGCTCTTCATTTCTTGTACAGTGTGTGGTTGAACAGAATCTATATATCATATAAAAGCCTAAATGATCGTTATGACCAGCCAACCACTTGATTGTTCGCTATGATGTGTACTGACCACCAGGGGGCAGACACTCAACACAGGAGCTTCCACAGGGGGAGCACAGATCAGCCAGAAGCCAGGATCATGGCTGGCAAGTGCAGCTGAGGTGACGGCAGGAGCCCCTCCTGCCTCCACAGGAGTGCTACCTAGAGAAGTGGCAGTGGGACCAGGATGAACAGCCCCAGCTAGGTTCTCCCACCGCCTGCCACTTTCCACACTGCTATATCCCTTAGGGGATGTCAGACCTGACCCCACAGACTGGCCTATGGGGTTCGGGCTGAAACCGGCAGTCTGACATCCTTCAAGGGGTTCTGGATTGCGAGAGGGAGCAGGCCAGGCTGAGGAATCCCACCTGTGCCTCTAGTTACTAAATGACTTTTACACTATAATGGGCTTAAATGGCACCTTACTTGAACTTATCACTTGTGAGATATTTATGAAAGTAGTGTATAAATTTGATTTTATAATCATATATCTATTCCTAATCCTTAAAGAAAGACCTGTACATTTAATTCAAGAGTGGAAGTTTTCTAACTCTGTAGAATCAAGCAATGAAAAGTGCTAGGTCCAGATTCAGATCTCTACTCTACTCTTTTTTTTTTTTCTTTAGTAGTTGCTTAACCTCAGAGGGTTATTATGAATATTAAATAAAATAATCCATGTAAAACACTTAACACACACTAGGCAATAGTAGGCACACAGTTAAGAGTTAACTTTTAATATTAAATCTTATTACTTTGTGCTAACATATTTATAGTGTCTAGCAACTGGTAAACACTGAAGCTATTATTACTCTAATATGTAAATTACTTTTCTTTTTTCAGAAATGTGGTCTTTATTTATAATATAATGTTGACTTAGTTCCATATTAAAGTTTTTGCAGAAATTTACAATAATTTTTTTGTTACCTGAACTTAATTTTCCATATTTAAGATGACTTTGCTTAGCTTAAAAGGCAGGTCCTTTCAATTAAAAAACAACAACAACAAGGGGATAATACTGTATGCTTAAAACTGATTTCTGGGCTGCCTGAAGTACATATTAACTATTGTTTATTTACTTACAAATATGTAATCACCATAGTTTTACTTCCAACTATTTTTCTTGATTTTAAAAAAATAAATAATAGAATTACATTACTATGAACAAAACTAAACAATAATACATTTACTCTAGTCTCTTGGCACTGTTTCTGGTGTTTGGCAGCATTTCAATACAGCTAATCAACTTAAGACAACATTGATTAAGTTGAACAAAAGATGATATTGATTGCAGGCAGTAACCAGTAAACAGGCTAATGTTCCATAGTTATCACAGGTCATTGTTAACTACTCATTTAACTTGACAGAGTTATTATTATTACATACAAAATCTCAGAGATACTAATTTTTTTAATATATTTTATTGATTTTTTACAGAGAGGAAGGGAGAGAGATAGAGAGTTAGAAACATCAATGAAAGAGAGACATCGATCAGCTGCCTCCTGCACACCCACTACTGGGGATGTGCCTGCAACCTGTATACATGCCCTTGACCAGAATCAAACCTGGGATCTTTCAGTCCGCAGGCCGATGCTCTCTCCACTGAGCCAAACTGGTTTTGGCTAATTTTTTTTTAATATTTTATAAACTTTAGAGAAATGCTTTCTTAATTTCATTATAAGCATTTTCATTCCTTTAAGAAATATATAAAATAGTAAATCTTGTATTTGAATATAGGTAGATATGCTTAGACTCACTATTGAAGGCTTCTTAAAGGTTTGGTTGGAAATGACTTCTTATGCAATTGAAACTAATTATACGTGAACTTAGACATAGTGGGCAGTGAAGTTTGAAGGTGTTCAAAGCAGTCACAAAATGTAAGTCATTATAATTATTACTTACATAAAATTATTTTCAGTGTATTATTTAATTTTCTTGTTCTTATACAAAAAGCATGATTGTCATTATTTTATGTTTGTGTTGAGGTATAACATGTTAGACTTTGTGATTTTTTTTTCAATTCTTATTTTATTAAATATTGAGAAAATTAAGGCAAAATGATTGGGCTTAGTTTGTAACTTGTTGAAATCATTTTTTTTCTAGTAAAAGTAACATAATATGTGATCAGTACCATGAGAGTTTAAGAAGAGAGGGAATATCAGGAATATACATTTCATTTGTAAGTTTCAAGAGAAGAAATGGACTTTTGTACAACTAAATTGTTTTTTTAAGTATTAAAGAGAGCAGTTATGAATGGAAAATATAATAATGTTTTGCTGACATGGATAAAATTGAAAATTGAATTAAATTGGCAAATTCATGAACATACTTGTGGCTTGAATACTGTATAAAGATCATTACCAAAGAATAGTGACAAATGGAAATACTATCAGTGGGACCTAAAGGTCAATGCTAGATCCATTTTGACTTAACAACATAATTAGTGATATGGAAAATGGTTAAACAAAGCCTATCAATGAAATGCACAGATAACCCTAATTTAGAAGTAGGTAATTTAGAAATTTCAGGCTGAATAAAATGAGATTACCTTTATAAGAAAGAAAATTTTATTTTAACATCTGTTTTTTAGTAAATACTAAGAAGCTCAACAAATATCAATAATAGTATATGTCCACATAAGACTGTTCATATTACCCTCTTTTGACAGTGCCTGCCTACAGGACAGAGAAAAAGTGCCATAGAATAGGAGTAAAATAAGCATCTGTCATTTAAATTTTATGTTTTTATTGATGATACTTTTAAATTTTTCTAACTTAACTAGACAGTTTTGCAAATTGTTTTTTTATTGTGGCCAACATTATTTTTTATTTTATTTTTGGGCAGTGTATAATTACCTTTAGATTTAAGGAAAATTTATTTAAAATAAGTGTTCATTTTGAGACTTTTATAATCTTAATTATTAAGTGAAATGTTCGTGCCCACTTTAGCCAATTAATTTGCTCACTAAAGATCTTAAGTAGAAAATGTTTATAGTGTCTACCAAAGCTTAATGAAGAAGGTTACCATTTAGAAATATAAATGAGTGGTCATATTCATAAAATCTGCTTTCTCTTTTTGTAACCACCCTTAGTCAGTAAAACTACTACCCTAGCCATCTAAAATAACCCTTAGTAAATATAGAGAAAGACTACTTTTAAGGATAAGTGCAATTTTTAAAGTATTTTTGAGAAATGTCATTTATACTGTAAGAGTTATAAAAGTCATAAAAATATTTGTTACATAAAAAGAACCATCATTTTTAAAATATATTCTCTAAACTATAGGATTTGTATGAAACAAATAAAATATTGGTACATAAACTCATGGTGACAAAGTATGTTATCAATTTTGATAGCAAATATATGTTTAGACATTTATGATATATAACACCCGTTGCTTTAAAATTTTCTTTAGAAAAAATAAAACATCAGACTACAAATGTAAAATGCTTATGGTGTATTATCCCAACTCCCATGATTAGGGAAAGAATGCAGACATGCCACAATAATGTTTTTTATTTCTACTGTTTGAACCATATTAATGAGAACATCATTTTTGAGAACTAATTATTTCTATTTGTCTTGTGTCACACTTTCTAATTCCCCTATATTAGCACAGCCAAAGCAAATTAATTGCTTTTCCAGCAGTTGAACCTTGTCCAAGAATGAGCTCACATTCCCTTCCAGTTTCCCTGTTTCTGGGAGTGCATTGTGTCAGAAATTTCTCTTGATACTAAACATAGTCTAGAGAATATCTTTACAGATTTCTGTGTGCTCACTAGATGAAATTTGTAAGTTTAAGTGACCCGCCAGGAAAGATAAAGTTCTTAGCTGCAAGATTATACATCAAAACAGTTAAAGTGAAATTAAAATTAAATGAATGAATCTCACTGAAGCAAAAAAAGCAGTAATTAATGGTTCCCTTAATTGTCTTCATAAAATATTTGCATGGGTCTAATTTGCATAATTTGCATGTATTAATTAATCTTTCAAAGGAATTTTGTGCTGAGAGAAGCCAAAAAATCTCTTTGTTTTATTTAACATCTAATGAAATATTTATCTTCTTTAATGAACTTCTCATCTTCATTAAAATAAAAATTGCACAAGTTTGTATGTTTTAAATGTTTTTATAATTTAAGTAGTCAAAAAATCTCTTTAGATTTGCAACAGCTGAAAAACAAACACATTACTTACAATTCCGTATCATCTCAAAACAGCAATAACTTAAAAAAACACCTAATTTTACTCTCTCAAATGTGGCAAAGCATTTGGTGAATAAGTATAACGATTTAGTGTTAAAAGTAAGATTTACAAAAGGCTGATCATTTCTTTTAATGGCAGTATTATGTTTATGGCTGAATTAGTGGTTAACAAGTGGGTATACATGAGAATCAGTATGTTTAATTGTTTGGGAAATGGTTCATTGGTTGCAAATATTTTAGTTGGTTGAAAGAAATTAGTCCATTAAAATTCAAAAAATCCATTTGCTATTATTAACAATTGCTAGATTGACTGACAATATTTTCTGACAAGGGACTATAAGGTTTCAACTTTATTCTAAATCTGCCTGCTGAAGATTTGTAGCAGGAGTTTCTCCTCTGACAAACTAAAGAGATCACAGTGAAAATCAAGTCATGCCTTAAAAGGGATGGAATCCAATATGTTATCAAGGGCTAAATGGCATATATTCAAGAGAACTGAATAAGAGTGTAAGGAGACTAGAAGATTAAACATATATACACACACACACACACACACACACACACATATATATATATATATATATATATATATATATATATATATGTATGTATATGTATATATGTATATATATGGTGGGAAATTGTTTACCTGTAAATTATTTTGATTTAGCAGAGATGGGCATCAAAAAACATTTCTTACAAAGAACATTAGCTAATGTTTCTTTTTAAATATATATATATATATATATATTATTGATTTTTTTTACAGAGAGGAAGGGAGAGGGATAGAGAGTTAGAAACATCAATGAGAGAGAAACATCAATCAGCTGCCTCTTGCACACCTCCTACTGGGGATGTGCCCACAACCAAGGTACAAGCCCTTGACTGGAAGCGAACCTGGGACCTGAATTTCAGTCCACAGGCCGACGCTCTATTCAACGAGCCAAACTGGTTTTGGCACCAGCTAATGTTTCTAAAGCAATTTGAAGTTTGCTTCAGCCTTTTCTCAAATGTTATTTTATGCTCCTCATGCATGCTCATTTTATACTACGTATTTGAGGAAACTGAGGCTCATAGAGGTAAAGCAAAGTGCTTGGAAACAAACTGTGAATTCAGGACCTTGAGTCCCTTTAACTCCATATACTTTTCTTCCACATGGCATCCACTTCTTACCTTATGATAATTTATCTAAATATTAAACTAGATAAAAGAGTGGCATACATTTATAAAGATTAAGATTCAGAATGCAAATATATAGTTTTTCATGTCAAGTTTAGTAATTTGATAAAATCAATTCATTTGACTTGGATTTTCTGTAGGATTTATCTTTAGGGAAGCTAAAAGCCATTTATATTAGGCAACAGTCATTTCTTAGCCCTGCAACTGCCCTCATAATTTACAAATTCTCATGAAGTTTTCCCTAATATAAAAAGAAAAATTAACTCATTATGTTACAAAGATTATTATTAATCAGTTACAAAATAAATGTCATTGCAGATTTTCTCTAGCATTAACATTGAAAATTTGTTTAAATAACTGAGTTCTAAAAAATTAAAATTATCATTAGGATGAGTCAGGCCTAGGAAAGCACTGGTAAACTGAGTGCCAGAGTCTAGAGTCAGCACTTCTGTTCATTAGTGTTGTCACCTGGTAATTCACTTTAATTGCTAATACCTGCTCTAAGTGTCAATTGCAAAGACATCTAGTTTTTTATTAGTATACACACACACACACACACACACACACACACACACACGCACACACACACACACACACAGTGTGTCCACTGTGAATGTATGTATTCTGTAATAAGACTACTTGGGTTCAAATCTCCACACTGCTGTTTATTATCTATACAACACTGAGTCTATAAATCAAACTTTCTGATTTTTTTTGGTTCCTAAATCTATAAAGCATAGGTAATGATTATAATATCCACCTAACAGAATTGTAGGAGGATTAAGTGTGAATATATAGAGTTAGGATAGCACCTGGTAGAGGCTAACTTATAGTAAGAATGTGCTATTTTTATAATTATGCACAAGTTTAATATAATGGTACTTGGAATAGTGTTCACTAATGGTAAAAATTAAGCATTTTTTTTTTAATGAAAAGGAACGATTTTAAAACAATGAATTTTTTTTTTTCCTATGTGACACATGCTTTTTCTTTTAGCATGTTCTGGGGTGGAAATAAAAATTATATTTCCCATATTTTCCAAAACATTAAAAAATTTATGACATAGTGTGAATTGGAATATTTATGTCAATTTAAACAACATGGCTTAAGGAGATTTATTTGCAGCCATGTATTCTGTATGATTATTCATCTCTTTCCAAATTAAGTAAACGATAAACCAATTATTTTTTTACTCATTTAAGAGGGAAGCATTAGAGCCTCTTAATTTTTTTATTATATTTTGGAAAATTTCTCTTAATACAGTTTGTATTCTCATAGAGTGTGGAGTAGCTACAGAGTCTCCTAATTCATATATAATCATACTCCAGAGATAGTAAATCTCCAAACATAGTTCCACTTAAGCTTACTAATTACACCTATAAAACGATGAATGATGGCTACAAATTATTGGATCTGACTCTCATTCATTATTTATTTCTCCCTGGGAGAAAGAGACTGGATGGGGAGGTTTTAGACCATAAATTATTCCCATACATAATCAGGTGTTGTGTTTTACTTTGATATTCCATACTGTGGTTTTACATTTACTTATGGAATTCCCATTTTAACAGATTAAAAACTAATTGTTTTATTTTCATGATAAAATGATATTTACTTGTATTAATAATTTCAATGTTTTTATTATTTTATTGACCTATACTGGTTAATATAATTTCAAGCTATCTTGTTCCAAGTTATCAGTTTTTTTATAGTTTTTTATAAATTTCTCCAGAAAAGTTATACAAAATGTTACAGTCTAAGCCTATCCTTGGCTAAAAGTTTGGAAATAAAGAGAAATTTTACAAGTGAAAAAGGTAGATTATATGTGAGACAGCAGGAATGGAAAGTATATTTCCCTTCAAAACACAAGGGTTCTAGCCAACTGTTGCCCAAATATTGTATTTGTTTTCAGAGGTAACTCAGAAATACAAACTTTTATGTAAAATTATAGATTTTTGTAAAGAGTACAATTGAAGCCTGAACAAGGTATTATCTTTTATGAAACAGAAAAAAGTTTTCTCAGTTCAAAATAGAACTTGTCATCTATCAAGTATCAACATATAAATCAAATTCAAAATAGAAATTAAGTCACAAGGAAAGAGAACAGCTCTCCTAGCTTTGCAAAATGAATATAATTTCCCCTACCTTTAATTCAGATATCCTTTAGAAATAATATTTGGAGGTCCACTCCTCATATATTCCTTCAAAAGTGTGCGATTCAGATTAATCCCATTGTGTTAGGCATAGAAGTGATATGGTTACTGCACATAATTAAATTATCCAATTTTTCAATCTTTTAAATTATAACTGTACTTAAATTATTAGGATGAGAACCATTTAAAGACATTGCAGAAGGTACTTTAAAAGTTGTTGAATTAAATAATATAGCTCATAGGATTATATTTTCCAAAGAAATTCAGAGACAATCTTAGTTAATGCATCCAAGTCTCAATGAATGAAAAGAATGAAGTAAATCTGGTAAATAAAAAGAAAATTATAAATGGCATAGCACTCATCTATTTATGGTCTATTTTTAGAATATTTTTTTATAATCTTTAACTTTCCTGGGTGAGACTTTATTGAAATACAATATAATGCACTAACTTTTCAAGGGTTACCAGCATCAGAATCAAAATGTGGCTATAAAAACTATTTCTCCAAATCATTTTGTTCTATTATTTGTAGATAGTTTAGTGCAATTTATAATGAGGGCAAGACAAGATTCAACTGTTTACCTACTATTACAGTAAATGAGGACAGGTGGTCCATTGCAATGAACTCACTCAGGTTCAGACTAGACAGAAAGGTCTTCAGTGGCTCTCAAAAAAATGACCATTGTCAAGTCCAAGTCCAGGGCAAGAACTTGCATTCATATATGCATAACTCAGGGACACAGACAATAGGGTGGTGGAGGCCTGGAGCAGGGGATCGGATGGGCTAGAAGAGGCCCATGGGAGGAAAAAAAAGACACATAAAATATTTTCAACAATAAGATTTAAAAAAAAAGAAACAATGGCTAGCAATACAACATGTCAACCATCCAAAAAGAAGTATAAAGTCACTCAAGAATATGAGCTATTGTGTTAACAATAGAGCAAACCTCATTTTGATCTGAAGTTGGTAATAGCACATAGTAGTTCTCACATTTTCTCATCTCATAATTTCACTCCCATAACAAAACTCTCACTGATTAATTCCCAAAATACTGGTAGCATTTATCTACACAGTGAAAATGTTATGAAAATTAATACTATGGAGGTTATAAATAAACACAAAGGTTAGGTGAATATTTTAGAGATTTATATATTTCAGTGCCAGTCTAGCTAGATTTTTTAAGTCATATACAAATTGATTTCTTAAATTAATGTTTAAATTTTTAGTTGATAGATAGTTGCCCACTTTGATATCAAATGCCTTTCTTGGTTGCCTTATTTTGAATAGTATTTCAATGTGTGTTTGTATTCCTTTGTGAGAAAATTAGAACATAGGCATCTATTTAAACCTAACAATTCACATGGAAGGATGTGAATTATCACAACCCAATAGGCTTCTTTGCATATTATTTTCACAAAACAAAGAAATACACAAACCTAATTATTGTTTTAATGTTAAAAATTTATATTCACAGAGGTGAAAATTTATGTTATCATTCCAAAGCTATAAGCTTTTAGGTTTAACACTTGGAATGATGAAATATTAGGGAATAGGTATGCATGAAATTTTAGCAATACTTTATGTGATAAATGGCTGTGTAATATTCTTAAAGTCATGAAAATAATGATAATTGATTATGGTTTTTTACTATTGGCATATTTATAATTTCTGAATAAAATGAGTTAGCAATGTGATAAGCTTACATGAATATATAAAAACAGACTTCTTTTTTGTTTGTTTCTGGCTTTAATTTTAGTTTCTTCTTTAGTGTGATATTGTCTTCTCCCTCTTTATGCCACTAACTGTATGTTTTCATTTTCATATGGTTACTCTAATTAATAAAATTATAAAGTGATATCATGAAGGAGAGTTTTAGAAATTCCAAATCGTGAAATTTAAGTTATAATTGCCAAGATTGCTGTTTTCATTCTCATGTATATGTTTTTCATCTGATCTCTCTTCTTGAAACCCCTCTGACTACCACAAATGTATGGAATCTTTATTGCACTATAGAATAAAAATAAACAACAAAAATCATGGAGATAAACATGCTCCTCCAACATGGCTTCCAAAAAGCATATTAATTCCCTTTTCTGGGAGTCATCACATGAAGAGTTTGGGATAACAACATTTTAAAGTAGCTGTCTGTATAAAATGAAAATATATATTATATATATATATATATATATATATATATATATATATATATATATATATTGTCTTGAATTTTCAAAGTCCATGTTTATAATTTAAAAACTCCAAAAATCCTATGTTAAAGTCCTACATTAAAGTAAAAAAAAAAAGTCTTGCATTAATTGCAATATTTTTGACTGGGAAGTTAAACTAGCATTTTCTAAAATCACTTGACTACAAAATCAATGTATTGAATTAAATGTATTAATAACTCATAGAAAGAAATTTGGTGCACTGTTTATTGTAACCAGTTCTTGTTAAACCTATCTGTTGTAACCAATTCACTTTAGTGATGCTTATATTCTTAAGTGCGAAGGCCAGAAAAAAATTGTGCGAAAGACATTATATCTTTTCTAAATAATTCATCACCTAGTACAGGCATACAGAAATAATTTTAATAAAATACATGTAGAGTTAATTCCTATTGATAAAGTATCTTGGTATTATTTAGAAGGTAGTAGAAATAGGTTAAATTTTATTTCTATATGAATATGAAATATTTATACATTACATTAGTTACATGAAACAAATAAATTTAACAAAGCAAAACATAAAAACATGCTTCTATGTTTTAAAAAAATATCACTCAACAAACATTTTAGGTAGTCATCTTTTGAAATGTTTCCAATGGAACTAAATTTTAACTTTGTTGTTTGTAAGATCTTGCTAGCACAAAACTGAAACATGTATCCAAGGCCTAAAATTAATTTAATATATTAAATCTGAAATTTAGAAAATTTGCTGGTGTCATATATTGACATAGTTTATGTATTATTTGCAAACAGAAGAGAAATAAACATTATGGCTGTGTTTGAGTATGGCATTGGACAAATTCCTAAATATTTATAAAAATAAAGAGTAGAACCCCTGTATCTGAAATCAATAAAATAAATCTAAATCTAATGTAAATATTACATAAGTGTTGATAGAGAATGAGAACAAATAAATGAAAAATGTAATGAACTCAGAAATGAGAATAAGAAGGATCCAAGTTCTGGTGTGCAAGGAATGGATGGGAAGATGCACTTGAAATACAAGGGAGAAAATTGTAGGATTTAGAAAAGGAAAATAGTGGTTGATGATTGGAAATAGGTAATCTGGGAAAGAGATCCAGATTAGAATAAATGGTAAGGTTAGCTTGTTACTGTTGAGTCTGGTGTGATAACAGGGCATTTAGATAGCGTTAAGGTTAAGAACCTAAGTGAATATAGAGCTACAGTTTGAAAATGAGGCAGTTTAAAGGTGAAGGCCAGATATGACATACGACTTTGGACACTATTAAAGCCTTATGTTAAAAATATAGACTTTCTTTCCATAATCTTAATATTGTCATTATTTGGAAAGGCTACAGTGTCCACCTCTTCTTACAAAGAACAGATTATAATAAGAATAACAGATGCAACATTGAGAAGCATATTATCATGTCTATGACTTCATACATATATGTAACATTTTATGCCATCCTTATTTGTAATGAATTTACAAATAAAACTTTTTTTAAATGGAGAAAACATAATGGAGCTTTTTCTATGGTGCTAGGAAAGGATGGATTACTAGTGTTGAATTTTGTCCATTAAAGTGAGTATAATAAAACTGGGACTGAGAAATTTACAGTGCTATATTATATTCATAATATTAGAATGCAGAATGCTAAAAATACATAGTGGTATATTAGATAATTCATATTTTGACTTATTTATTTTGCATCTTTGTTGATTCTGCAGATTTTACTTATGACAAACTGTCAATTCAACTCTTGCATTAAGAGACATGTATTTTTAATGATATTGTTTCATATGGCAATATGTTGAATATCAGTCCTTTCAAGTAATCAAACTACATTGAATAGAATCATAAAAAAGCAACAATAATTTACTCCCATTTTTAGCTTTTTCTTCTGATGTATAGTCATTCTTTGCAAACATTTGAACTGTATAATACATTCTTTTTTGATGAAGGTAAAAATTACACTTATTCTTTAGACTTTGTAGGTAAAGAAAAAATGCTCATGTAATAGTGTTTTGAATGATCACAACAAAATGTGTGCTATACAAAATAATTCTAGTCCTACACTATATTTAAAACTTTACAAACATTGTGATTTTTCAGTACATAAGGCATTTAGTAATAAAGCCAGGAAATGTCTAGTTAGATTTGTAGCATTTAGAGAATTCTCATCCAAGGGCTGGATTAGCAAAGAACCTGTGAAAGAGGCTAAGGTTGTGAACTCTATTCAGACACCATGATACTATCTATCAAAAACCTGATGGGAAAATAGGCAAGATTGATTATCCAAGACTTATAAGTTAATATTCTTATACAATGTAAGCAAGTTTTCCTAAAAATGGATGGAACTGAATTCTATCCAATTGAAATGGTTCAGGGATACTGAGATACAATAGGCATTCCTGGTTAAATAATATGGTTTTATCCAAGTACAACTGTGAATTAGCTCCAAAGTAAGAGTAGTATATTGTCAGTATGGTAAGAAAATAAAGATTAATTATAAGGTAGTTTTGACATAATCTTAGATGAGTTCCTTAAATTCATAGTATTTCTCAAAACTAATCTCAATCCAGGATATAATCATGTGCATGGTGACATAAGTTAATTTTATTCATATCACAGTTGCTAGTGATGGGAAAATAAGGCAATACTGACAGTAACCATAGCCACAAGCTATTAATTTTAATGGAAATCATGGCCTATGTTACCATGACCAAGGGCAGAATTTCACAGTGGGCATGGAATATATCAGCATTTATCTTCTTTCTAAATGTATGCACATTTTAATAATATACTTTAAATGTTTATATGTAGAGTTCTAGTGTTAATTTTTTGAAATTGTACTAAAAAATTGGCAATCTCGTGGAATTTAATATACGCTCGAAACAAATTATAACTTACAATAAACAAAGCATTTCAGATGATCCCTGAAATTCTTTGTTTCCTGAGATAATTTGTAAAATGTGAATTTATCTATTAGCATTGCATATATTTATGATAGTACATTTTGTCTTTTTTTTTCATTTCTATCTGTCTTAGAAAGTATTCAGTGTCTTACATTTGTTATTGTTTGTGGCTGGTTGATATTTTCTTGATTAATTTGAAAAAATTATGTCTGTTTCATTGCAAAACATGCAGTATAATAAACAACACCTTCAAATATTCCAAGACACCAGATATAACCAAAATTGAACTTGACCAATCACCACTACTATGATTATTCAATACCTAAGGCATTTGGTAATAAAGCCAGGGAATTCTGGGGGAGATTAAAAAGATTGTCTAATTTCTTGTTCAACATACTATCTTCTTTCATGGTCTTAATAGAGAAGCTTAGACATTTTTTATTCTTTTTTCTTTTTTTTTTTGGTAAATAGCAGCTCATTAAATGGTAACAGCTTTTAACAGTGTGGAACATACAATATTCTGGAATGATTACCTCTATCACAATTGCACCAAGTGGTTTGATACAATCATAATCATTATTATTCTGAAATACATTTTTTAAAAATATTTTATTGATTTTTCACAGAGAGGAAGGGAGACGGATAGAAAGTTAGAAACATCAATGAGAGAGATACATCAATCAGCTGCCTCCTGCACGCACCCTACTAGGGATGCCCCCGCAACCAATGCACATGCCCTTGAACAGGATGGAACCTGAGACCTTTCAGTCCACAGGCCGACGCTCTATCCACTGAGCCAAACCGGTTTCCGCCTGAAATAAATTTAATATAAGAGTTGGACTATTGAAAATTATATATATTTTTTTTATTTCTGAGACTGCCACCATATATCATGAAATAAAATTATTAGTCTTCCAGAAAAATCTATCTATTATTCCCATTAGAATAAAAGTACCCTCTCTGGCTAGTGTAGTTCAGTGGTTGAGGATCAACCCATAACCATCGGTTTTATTCCTGGTCATGGCACAGTCCCAAGTTGAGTACTCAATCTCTAATTAGAAATTGTGCAGAAAGTAGACAATTAATATTTCTCTCTCATTGATTTTCTATCTCTCTACCCCTCTCTCTCCAAAATCAATAAAAACATATTAAAATATATATTAAAAAAAGAATAAAAGTACTCCAAGATAACACAAGTAATTTACTATGGGATATATGTATCTATAAACATGTGTAGATAGATAATAGATACATAGATGGTAGATAGATTGATAGATTGTGTAGTAAGTGATATAAATATAGATAGATATTTAACATATGTAGTTTACAAAGATCAAACATTAAGTTCTTTAAACGTGAAAATAAAATAATGTGATTTAGAATAATGTGTTCCATTTGTAGCAAATCACAGAGGTTCATAAAATTATTTTGCTATAGGAAGACAATAAATATTGTACTGGGAAACATATAGGTTGGTTTTGCTGTTTTTCTAAAATTCAGGCAAGTTTCCAGGAAAACTTACAAGGTGGCTTGGTGAGTTCACATGACCCAGAGTTGGGTTATCAATTTTCTCCAGAAAAAAAGCAAACAGGTATACTAAAACACTGTAAGTTGTAAGAACTGAAAAATTTACCTATGGCATTGACCAACACATCTTTTTATAAAGGAAGGAGCATTAGTTATGTGTTGTGCATAATAAATTATTTCAAAACTTCTATGTTTATTACCTCACATGTATTACCTCACTGTTTCTGTATGTGAAGCATCTTGGAGTAGCTTAGGTGGGTCCTCTGTTTCAGGCTCTTTCCCACACTATAATAAGTTGTTGGTAGGAGCTGCAGTCATTGCTATCCTCAACTGAGGTAGGACCTACTTCCAAGCTTCTTATATGGCTGATGGCATCCTCCTGTCCTCAAGAGTGTTTGATTGAGAGCCTCAGTACTTGCTGACAATTAACCTGAAGCCATTATTTGTTTCTTGGCACTGAACCCTCCATGGGAAAACTCAGTACCTGGTAACCTGCTTCATCAGATCAAGCAAGTAAAAAGATTCAGGGAGAGTGTGTGTCTGCCAGCAAGATGAAAGTCACAGTTTTTTATAACCTAATCTTGGAAGTGACTTCTCATCACTTTTGCCATATTCTCCTTATTAGAATTAAGTCACTAGGTACAGCCCACACTTAAGGTGATAGGGATCATACAAAGAGAGAGAGGAAGCTTCGGTGGCTATCTTAGAGGACTTCTACCACAGAGGGCTATGTAGAAAATGAAACTGTCAAGTTTCCTAGAGAGAATGGATCTAACAGGAAGTACTATGTAATTCAAATATTTTATGGACCCAGGAATATCTCGAAAAGTATATCACACATCCACATTCATTTCTGGTTCATATGCTAAATGAAAACTTGCCTGTTTAACTGTTTTCTCTGGGCTTATATTTCTGGACAGACATTTTATTGATTCTCATATTCTTCTTTAGATACGTTCATGCTGTCAACATACTTTCTTACCTGTTTGCTGGTCTGTCTCTTCAATAAGACTTTGCACATCTCCGAACTGATCCCTAGATATAATTTTTTTACATCTTTATTGTTCAAATTATTACAGATGTTTCTCTTTTTCCCCCACAGGTCCCCTCAACCTGATTTCCTCCTTCTACTCTAGGCCTCTCCCTTCCCCCACTGACTTTGTCCATAGGTGTAAGCTCTTTGTCCAATTTCTTCCTGCAACCCCACAACCCCTTCCCCCCCCAAGAATTGTCAGTCTGTTCTGTTTCCATGCCCCCGATTCTATTACATTCACCAGTTTGTTCTTTTCATTAGATTTTTTATTCATTTGATTTTTAGGTTCACTTGTTGAGAGATAGTATTTGTTGTCACTTTGTTGTCTGTAATTTTTTATCTTTATCTTTTCTTCTTCTTCCTCTTCTTAGAGAATACCCTTCAGCATTTCATATAATACTGTTTGGTGGTAATGAACTCCTTTAGCTTTTTCTTGTCTGTGAAGCTCTTTATCTGACCTTTAATTATGAATGATAAACTTTGCTGGGTAATCTTGGTTATAGGCTCTTGCTATTCATCACTTTGTATATTTTGCTACTTCCTCTGGCCTGCATAATTTCTGTTGAGAAATCAGCTGACAGTCATATGGGTACTCCTTTGTAGGTAACTGTTTTTCTCTTGCTGCTTTTAAGATTCTTTATTTGTCTTTTGCCCTTGGCATTTTAATTATGATGTGTCTTGGTGTGGTCCTCTTTGTATTCTTCTTGTTTGGGATTCTCTGCACTTCCTGGACTTGTAATTTTTAAATGTAGTGCACAAGAGCTACCTTACTTAATAGTTCTTGTACTGCATGTTACTGTTCCCATTCCCACACTGTCTACATAACATCTGATGATTTGATTAGATAAAGAAAAGCTTCCCCAAAAGTGCCATTTATTTCATTTTTTAAAAATCTTCCTATTTATTGAAATAGTTTGAGATTTTTTCATTGAAGTTTGTTATTTGTGGAGTTTAACACTAGACCAGCACTATGGTTCAGCATTTATATGTTAAATAAAGCTCTAGATATTTAGAACTTGTCTCACTCTCAATTACTTCCCAAAACAAATATAACTTTATTGAAATTACTGAATTATTAATGCTATAGAAAATAGAAAAAATAAAAAATACTACACTGTAAAAGAAAAATGAGGATCTTTTTTCTCTATAAAAAATAAAATAACTAAACTTTCACAAGACCTGCCCTACTAATTGACACCTTTGGTTTTTCCTCCATACATTTATTTTGAAAATTTAATTTATTCACCAAGTATTTTGCCAATTTCTTGCAATTCTGAAGGATACATGAGATTGACTTAAAAGTGACTTGTTTACCTTCTCAGCAGTATCTATTTTACCAAACAAAGCATCATTTTTTTTCTACCCTCTGTTTTAATTAGGTAAAAGAGATAATTTACCCACTTATCACTCAAGTTCAGTTATGTTCTCACATGATTATTTTCTTCTTTCTCTGTTTCTTAGTTTTCTTTGCCCCAGAGATGGATAGAAGAATAGTGAAAGTAATGATATTTTATTGTGCTTTACTTTGCTGAAGTTGAGAGGTCTCACCTTCCAATCAGGACAAAGTAACCTAAGTGCAAAGTACCACATTCTCACTTACTGGTACATTAACCACTCTGATGGTTTCTCACTTCTTACTAATGAATGCTTAATTAGAACACACACACACACACACACACACACACACACACACACTTTACCAAAAAAGTAATGCAAATTTTATTTATTTACAGAAACAAAACTTTTAAAGAAGTCCGTACTTGTCCTTTTATTTTTGTTTCACACAGTTAAACAGATAATAATTTCTTTATATCAAAATTCACTTTAGCATACACAGTCCTAATTAACTGGTAATACAGTTAAGTAAACTTCATAGTCTTTAAAATGAAAAGTTTACTATTAAAACATAATGGACCAATAAACCAGAATCCAGTTTATATCCACACCCCAGTCCAGTAAGTTTCTTAAATCTTAACCTGGTTTTTCTGAAGAACTCTATTCAGATGACCACTAAGCATATTTTTACTAATATTTGAATGGAACTTGCTAAATGCTTGTTGATAGCCAGAAAACATACTTACTATGAAAGTACTGCCCATTTAATCAGTGAAACAGTATATGTAAGTAGAGGAGGGTATCAGTCTTTAACATTAATAACTATTTTATATTGGTAATGTGTTAAAATTTATTTCACATACACAAATGTTTATGTTTTGAATTTGAAAAAAAATATTTATAAAAAAGTTCAAAAGTCTCAAAAGTTTCGTATTTAATTTAACAAGATTTGTCTACTAGTAATATTTTGTTACTGTATACTTTATAATTTTATCTCTCTGTATCGTGTTTTCAGACTTATTTGAGAGTAACATATATAAAACCTAAACTATTAAATTTACCACACATATTTTAGGGGGCATTTACCAAAAGAAAAAGAGATATGCTTTTATATATAAACACAATATATTTATTAGCTCAATAAATATTTCATTGACACAATCATTTTATTTAATCTGACTTTGAAATTCAAATTTTGTTATTTGACCTAATCAAGACCTTCAAAGCAACTTAATAGTATTTCTGACTCTAAATTAGGATCACATATTATATTTAGTTGTCATTTCTTTTTAGTCTCTTTGACCTTGATCATTTATTTGGTCTATTAAAAAAGTTTATGAAATTGACATTTTTTGAAAGAGTTGTCTTAAACTCATTTACTCAGTTTTCATATGATGCTTTCTCATTATTAGACTAAGCCAGTATACTACCCAAGTGAGGTTATATTCTTCTCAAGTTATATCACCCAAGGGCTTATAATATCCATTATCCTCTCATTTTTTTATGTTATCTTCATAGTTTTTCCAAATATTTTTATTGACTACTTGCCAGGTTCCAGGAAATGTTCAAGATACTATAAATACACATGGTCATATGGCATGTAATCTGCTTATAAGGAGATTATAGCCAGACTTTAATAAATTTCTCTAGAATCATGAACATCTATGTAAGTGTTAGTGTAGTTGCAACATCTTGGGGGAAACAAGAGTTTAGGTCTTATGACAAGTGGTTATAACAACACATAAGTTCTAGTAATACAATATATGGGTCCAAAACTTGTCTACATGAGTATAGGCTGAAAATGTATGACTAAAAGTTTTGTCAGAGGGATAATTTTTAAACATTAAGCATAGAACTTTCCCTATTGTTTAAAGAAACAATGAATAACTTTTGTAAAATTTTATTATTGAAAGTATTATATACGTTGCCTTTCTTCCCTCTTTGACCTCTTCTAGTCTTCCCCCAGCCCCATGCCCTAGGCTTTCACCAACCTATTGCCTGTGTCCATGAATTATCCATATATACATACTAGTTGATCTGCTTCCCACCCACCTATCTACCCACTTCCTTTCCTCTGAAATGTGACAATGTGTTCCATATTTCCATGTCTCTGTATCTGTTTTGTTCATCAATTTATTTTGTTCATTAGATTCCACATATAAATGATATCATGTGATATTTGTCTTCCTCTGGTCAGCTTATTTTGCTAAGCATAATAATTTCCAGTTCCCCTTATGCTGTCTCAAAGGGTAAGCAGCCTTTTTTTTTTTTTAACTGCTGCATAGTAGTATTCCATGGTATAAATGTACCACAGCTTTTTTTATCCACTCATCTACTGATGGACACTTGGGCTATTTCCAGAACTTAGCTATTGTAAATTTCACTGGTATGAGCATAGGAATGCATACATACTTTCTGATTGGTATTTCAGGTTTCTTAGGATATATCCCTAGAAATGGGATCACTGGCAGTTTCATTTTTAATTTTTTGAGGAATCTCATACTATTTTCATTATATCTGTACCAGTCTGCATTCCCACTAGCACTGTATAGGGTTCCTTCTTCTCCATATCCTTACCAGCACTTGTCACTTGTTGATTTATTGATAGTGGCCATTCTGACGGATATGCGATGTTACATCATTGCTATTTTAATTTGCATCTCTCTGCTTATCAGTGACTTTCAGCATTTTTTCATATGTCTCTTGGCATCTGAATGTCCACATTGGAGAATTGTCTATTTATGGCATTTGCCCATTATTTTAATTGCATAGTTTATCTTTCTTTTGTTAAGTTGTATGAGTTCCTTATATTTTTTTATATTAATCCTTTATCAGAGGTATCATTGACAAATATGTGGGCTCAGTTTTCATTTTGTTGGTGGTTTCTTTTGTTGGTGGTTTCTTTTGCTGTGCAGAAACTTTTTATTTTGATGTAATCCCATTTCTTTATTTTCTTCTTATTTTTCTTTGCCAAAGGAGGTGTATCCACAAATATATTGCTATGCTGGATGTATGGGACTTTTCTGCCTATGGTTTCTTTTTGAATTTTTATTGTTTCACGTCTTACATTTAAATATTTTATCCATTTTGAGTTTCTTTTTGTGTATGGTTTAAGGTGGTGTTCTAGTTTAATTTTTTGCATATATCTGTCCAATATTCCCAGCACCATTTATTGAAGAGACTGTCTTGATTCCATTGCATACTCTTGACCCCTTTATTAATTAAGAGTAAAGTCACTTGGGTTGATTTCTAAGGACACTGTTCTATTTCTCAATATGCTTTTTTGTGCCATTACCAGGAAGTTTTGATTACTGTGGCTTTGTAGTACAGTGGTACCTCGAGATACAAGTACCCTAACATACGAGATTTTTGAGATATGAGCCATAGAGCGAGTGGTTTTTCCTTTGAAATACAAGCAACAGTTGAAAGAGGAGTAATCGCACGCGGATCGGCCGGCTGCACACGACCCACCAGTTTACCGTGACTCAAGCGTCTCATAGTTTCCCACGCCTCAAGGTTTCATATTTCGAGGTACCACTGTATAATGATATCTGGTTTTGTGATCCTTCCAACTTTGTTCTTCTTTCTCATAATTGCTGCACCTATTCAAGATCTTTTTTGGTTCCATATAAGTTTTTGGATTATTTGTTCTAGATCTGTGAAAAATGCCATTGGTATTTTAATGGGGAGTGCATTGAATCTGTAGATTGCTTTGGGTAGAATGGACATTTTAATGATGTTAATTCTACCAATCCATGAACATGTTATATTCTTCCACTTGTTTATATTTTTCTCTATCTCTTTTTTTCAACATCCTATAGTTTTTTTAATGTAAGACTTTCAACTCCTTGGTTAATTTTATTCCTAGGTATCTTAATTTTTTTGTTGTTGTTGCTATGGTAAATGGGATTGTTTATTTAGTTTCTTTTTCTAAGAATTCATTATTGGAGTATAAAAACGCCATTGATTTCTGGGTATTAATTTTGTATTTTGCTACATTACTAAATTCCTTTATTAAATCTAGTAAAATTTTTGTGGAGTCTTTAAGACTTTCCATGTACAATATCATGTAATATGCAAATAATGATAGTTTTAATTCCTCCTTTCCAATTAGGTTCCTTTCATTTCTTCTTGTCTGATTGCTGTGGCTAATACTTCTAGTACTATGTTGAATAAGAGTGGGAAAAGTGGACATCCCTGTCTTGTTCCTGTTCTTAGGGGAAATGGTTTTAGATTTTGCCCATTGAGTATGATGTTGGCTGTAGGTTTGTTTTATATGATCTTTATTATATTGAGGTATGTTCTCTCTATTCCCACTTGGCTGAGATTTTTCATCAAAAATGGGTGTTGGATTTTGTCGAATACTCTTTTTGCATATATTGATCATGTGGTTTTTGTCATTCAATTTGTCTATTGATTTTTTAATATTGTACCAGCCTTTCAAACCTGGTATAAATCCCACTTAGTTATGGTATGTGATCTTTTTAATATATTGCTGGATACAATTTGCTAATATTTTGTTGGAGGATTTTAACATCTATGTTATTCGGGGATATTGGCCTGTAATTCTCTTTCTTTGTAGTGTCCTTATTTGGTTTGGGAATTAATATAATGCTGACCTCATAAAAAGAGTTTTGAAATGTTCCTTCCTCTTGGATTTTTTGGAATAGTTTGAGGAGATAGGTGTTAATTCTTCTTTGAATGTTTGATAAAACTCCCCTGTGAAGCAATCCAGACAAGGGCTTTTGTTTGATGGGAGTTTCTTGATAACTGCTTCAGTTTCATCACTTGTTATTGGTCTATTCAGATTTTCTGATTCTTCCTGATTCAGTTTTGGACTATTGTATATTTCTAGGAATTTGTCCATTTCATCCACATTTTTCAACTTTTTGGCAAATAGTTGCTCATATATCCTACATAATAAGACCCTAATATCAAATCAACTGAATAGCAGAATGACTGGCAGAATGACCAATTGCTGTGATGCACACCGACCACCAGGGAGGTGACCAGTAGTCGCAATCGGGGGAGGGCCTAGCCATCAGGCATTACCAGGCCACTAGCCAAGGTGGGTGCCAGTGGGGACCCCCCAATTGTCCTGCCCCCCAGTCACCCCACAGAGGGAGATAACTGCCAGTGGCCGTGGGGGGAAGGGCTAGTGAGTGGGTTGTGCCAGTGGGGACCCCCAATTATCCCACCCACCAATCACCCCACAGATGACCCTGATCTCCAACCAGGCCTGGGGACCCTACCTTATGTATTGGGAACAATCTCTTAGACTTAAAAATTAAAACCTGGCAAGGCTACTCTGTCATTGAAAAAAACAGGATGATGCAGAGATGACATGCAAAGTCTGCTTTCTAGCCTCTTGCCCTGGATTAAATCGGGAAAATAATTAAAGCCTCTGGCTATGCCTCTAGTCTGATTGTTATTCAATCTTGATTAACCTCAGGCTATAGACCACAGGATGGGGTGAGAGGTTTTCCAATAGGGTGGGACAAATGCTTCTGTCTACAGGCTGATTATTATTCTTAGTCTCTTAATGGACCTTAGAAATTTCACCTGGTGGGGCAAGGGGTTTTCCAATAAGGTGGGGCAATTGCTTCCCTCCAGGCAAAAGGTGCCTGAATAGTAAAGGTCTGCCACAGATAGATGTCCTCTGAAGTATGAGGAAATGGTCTTAGCACAGAAAAATGGGGTGTCTGCCTTTCAAGCTCTGCTCCAGAGCCTCCAATCCTGTTTTCTGCTCACACACCTCCAGTTCACCCTGCCTTCCCTTTTCTGGGACCCAAAGTGAGTGGTTGCATATGAAATTTTGTGTTGGCCCTTTAAGAGTGTGCCTACATTTCCAGCTATCTTTCCCTGACAGAGAGCAGCCCTGCTGCTTTTCACAGCCAGATGTTAAGTAGGTACCTTTCTGATTTCTGATGCTCTGGTCTGGGAAGCCCAGCTTGAGGTTTAGACCCCAGAGTTCTCAATGGGAACTCCCCACAACTAAGATATTTCTCCAAAACTTCAGCTGCTGTCTGTGGGAGCCTGGGCAGCCCTTTTGTGCTTCTGCAGTTCCTACTAGTCTCTATGTGGTCTATACTTTTTGTTCTTGGTTATCAAGGTTCTCTCCAGCTAGTCTTCAATTGATTATTCAGGATGGTTTTTCTATAGTGTAGTTGTAATTCCAATTTGGTCCAAGCTCCCACTTATTCCACCACCCTTTTAGAATTTCTTGATGACTTTTGAAATCAATTTTGCTTGATATGGTCATGGAAATATGATCTTAAGAACATTTAATGCAGAGAACCGCAGGGTTCAGATTTTCACTCTAATTGGGGAAGATTGTTGAGTTACAGGATAAAAGGTCCTTAATACCCAGTAAAGCAGGATTATTTTAGCCTTTAGTAGTAAATTCCTCTTTGTCCATAGAAAGCATTAATATCACAGTTGAGCCTGAAATCTAAGAAAAAGGTTTCTTTTGTTAAGATACTGATATGAATGTTACTTCTCAGAGGAATTGAGGTACTGTAAACTGATCTAGCTATTTGAGAAAAGTATTTTGCCTCGGGTTGGAGTTGACTAAATAATTCCAAGCCAAGTAAAATTAGCGATAGCCACATGTAGATGTTGAAATGCCTTCTCTTCACATTCTTTAGTTCAGCCTTCCTTACTGATTTTTTTGTTTAGTTTCTCATATAGAATGTAGTGAATAGATTAGCTTGCACAATGGCAATCCCTTCTAGCCCTACAATACCTGAAGTCTAGTTCTACTTGCCTCAAATGTTCAACTGTCAAAGTGCATGTCTCTCCTTGATTCCTGTGTTTACCTAGAGCTTGATACAAAGTCCCTTACATGGAAAGGTCATGGTTTCATTTTCACTTTTTGTCTAAAAACATAGTTACCTTTTAATGTGTATACTATAATTTTTAGATGATGATCTTTTCTCAGAACATGTTTTAAACTAGACTGTATTGTTCTCTGAAGAGAATTGAAACATGTATAAGAGGTTCTTGGTTATCTCTATATGTTAAAAGCCAAGAGACCAGGACACTGGAGTGACGAACAACCACTTGATTTGACTAGCACTATGGCCCCGAACACTGCCCCCACCCCCAACCCCAATCAGGGTCAGGGCTGGATTGCCATCTTCCTGCAGCCCCCTTCCTGGTGGGCCCAGCCCCAGTCAGTCCCAATCACATGCGTCAGCCTGACCCCACCAGTGCACAAATTCATGCACTGGGCATCTAATATTTTATATTAGCCATACTTAAGACTTTACTTCTACTACTCTTATAAATAAACATGATATTATCTACTCTGATTTTCAGTGAGCTGGATCATATTGGTCCATTAGTAACCCATTACCTACTGCTTGTACTAATATAGTTAGAACGCACAGAGAGAATGCCTTAGTGTTCTCTTACACACATTTTATACCCACTCTCTAAAATAGCATCATGTACTTATGGAGAAACCATTTAAAAGATCTGGGTTCTTTTACACTCTGTGAGCCTCTGGGTTCTGCAGCTATAACCCTAAATTACATAAAATTCAAAATCGGTTGCATCTTTTCAGTTTTTACTGTTTAATTTTATTTTACACATGCTTGGATGTGACTCATAGAAAATCACTTATACTATTATTATCTGCATTTCATGAGAAAAAATGCTATTTATTTAGTATCCTTTTTAAAAAGTGCCTATGCTAAACATCAATCTCTCTTCAAAAATTTCTCATACTAAGTGTAGACTTAGTGTCTCATACTTTGTGTCTCTGCTCCATTGCTTTAGCAGTAGCACAATGTTCTTAGTCTAAATATAAAATTATAAAAAAGCAAAAAACAATATTTTCTTTAATTAACTTCTTCTTTTGAGTGTTTTAGAAAGGGGGTTATGACTTGACAAAGATTCTTTCCATCTGTTCCTGTTTGTTTGCTTTTATTTTTATTTCCTTTCGTTGTCTTATCAAATATCACATGAATCATTAACATTTGTTCCCCCACTTGTTTTGATTTCCCATGATTAAGACATTATGTTAAGGGAGGCTCAAAGCTACTATATTTCATATTAAACTAATTTTAAATCAATATTAAACTTTCTAGATACATGATCTTATATGTTTGCCCTGCTTATGTTAGTATTTTCTTCAGCTCTGGTGTAGGGAAACATTATGCACATAAATGTCCTATTTTGTGAAAGCAGCAAACTTCTTTAGATTCTAATGGTCTACATATAAACTTTGAAGAAATAGATGAGTTTTGAAATAAAACTACTTTCTAACAAGAAAAATGTAATTTATTAAGCCTTTTGTGGAGAAAATACTTAAGAGAACCTTATGGATGTTTGCAGGGTTGTTGTATTCAAAACTGGAATATATGTCTATTTGCAAACTGTGTGATACTTTTTACTAGTATAGTTCCTTGTTAATTATTTCACATATTTCTCATGCAGTGAAATAACTGTATTTCTGGTGTCACTCAACTAAACAATTTGTAATTGTCTAATATGTTTGCCACCTTCTAATATAAAATCTTGTGTGGTATAACTGTTATTGAATAAATTTTATTAGCTTTTAAAGTAAATGATAGTTATGCAATATTCTAGTTTTATACATAAAATAAAAGCTAATATTGTGGTGGTCTGGAATAAATCCACACTATCTCTGAAAAAAAAAAAAGCTAAACTTTATATGTATGTATGTTAGACATTATAATAAACATATATAATAATATCTTCAAATACATTAACTCCAAATAATAGACTTAATACACAAACATAAAATAAAACATAACTGGAAATTATGTGATTCATTTCCCATTTCACCTTCCTTAGGCAGAGCAAATAAATAACATATAGAATCTATATAATTAATTGTCTGATTTGATTTCAACTTTAATATTAAAATACTAGAGGCTTGGTGCATGAAATTGGTGCATGGGAGGGAATCCCCTTAGTCCAGCCTGCATCCTCTGCAATCCTGGACCCTTTGGGGGATGTCTGACTGCAGGTTTAGGCCCATATTGGCAGTTGGACATCCCTCTCACAATCCTGGACTGCTGGCTTCTATTTGCTCACCTGCCTGCCTTCCTGGTCACCCCTAACTGCCTTCCTCTATCAGCCTCCCACTGCTGGCAGGTTGCTCCCAACTTCCCCCTCTTCCAGCCTGGTCACCCCTAAATGCCTCCCTACCAGCCTAGTCATCCTTAACTGCCTTGCCTGCTAGCCTAGTTGTCCCTCACTACCACTAATCGCTCCCAACTGCCCCCCCCTGTGGGCCTTGTCACCCCCAGCTGTACCCCCTGCCAGCCTGGTCACCCCTAACTACTCCCCACCCCCACAGTCAGCCTTATTGCCCCACACAGCCTGCTTGTTCAGTCGTTTGGTCATCCCTCACTAACCCTCTGCTGGCCTGATTGTAGGTAGCCATCCTGTGAGGGTGTGAAGGTTAATTTGCATATTACCTCTTTATTATATAGGATGAGATCCATTTTTACAAGGAATTTAAAATATTTTCTTCAACTCATCTATAGATTTAAGCTTCATAATAACAATAAACAGCATATAAAAATTCACACCTGCAATAAACCATTCAGTGATCCATATACTTTCATATATACCAAATTATAGCTGAAAGCATCAAATTACAATGAACTCTGAAACTATTAGGAATTTGTAATTTAAAAAGTTTCACTCAATCCCTACTCCCAAATGCTTTTAATTAGAACAGACTCTTTAATTAAGTACTCCCATGCACAAAGTATAGCTTGGTTTTTCTGTCATATTAGTCTCCCATACAAAAGAAAACAATCATTGTGTTGAAGGAAAATATTTTCTGTAAAACCAAACTATAAAAATTCTGCTTCTGGTTTCAAATTGTTCAGTTGAGACCCTTCATACTAAAAGGAAGCCCCTATTTCTGGGAGGACCATGAGAAACAGACCATTGAGGAGTGACACTGATGATACTAGATGGAAAAGAGCCAGTCCCTCATCTCTGCAAGTCAGAGACATAGAATCTCTTTCATTGATAGCTCAATTGCTTATTGAATGAAAGTGATACAGTAGAATGGACATGAAATTTGGATTCACATAAATAGCAAATCACTTCACTTCTGTTTGCAAATCCTGCAATAATGCTCAAGATATTTAACCCTTTTGAGCCTTCATAGCTATTTATAAAAAAACACTAAGGGATACTTATTTTGTTCAGTTTAGATTTGATATCTATAAAGTGCCCTGAACACAGTAGGTGCTCAGAAAATAAAAGCTATCTGGATAATAATCAATATTGTCTTTATTGCCAGTTTACTTGATCTTAAAGAAAAATTATCATCCATTTGAGATATCAATTAATAATTGATAAACCTGTCTCAGCATCAGGAACAAGTAGGAAAAAAAATATTTTTCTGTGACCAATGCATGCAGAAATAAAAATAAACATATATAGAGAGAAAATAGTAGGTAGGTGTGGGATTGTCTAGTCAGAAAGTAAGTATAATGCAGAAAGGGCAGCTCTTAAAACAAAGCATATGAAAAGGCCCTCTGAGTTTCGAGATGTGAACAACACTAAAGTCTTAGCCATGGAAACACTCCTGGGATTCCAAAGAACTCCACACAGCAGCTTGTTTTTCCCAGGCTTCTCTATGCCCTTACAATTCTTCTTGTTTGAATACGCAGGGAAGACAAAAGTATTGAAAACATTATTACATAATGTAAAATCATGGCACAGTTTGAATTATAGGCCTGTATATCTTTCCATTTAACTTTTACTCAGGTGGTTTGTTTTGCGAAGACTGATATAGTTCTCATAACTGAGAGGCCTTTTTTTTTTTACCTCTGTGGGTACATCCATAGGCTGAAGGCTGCGAGACCAATACTATAACTTATATGGAATAATATAAAATTAGTTAGAACTTTTTTCTCAAATATTTTGAATTATGCATAAGTATGTTTCAATAAAGATGACAGTTATAAAGTAGAATTGCTTTGAAAGTTAGGTTCTGTAGACAAAGGGTCTGTCCATGCCTCATCTATTTCTGCTTCCAGTTAATTGTAAGGCAGATAATCTCTGTTGTCTAAGTGTTATTTAATCATATAAATGCCTTAATTGTAGCAGTTGGGATTTGTTTTATAACTGGAATCTTCAAATGCTTGATACATTAGTTCATCTATTAGGAACACACCTTTGTCAAAAAATGTAAAAGTGGAATTATCGCAAATCAGATACCAAGCACACAAATGTAATGTATATAATTGCTATAAAGATGTATGGTATGGTGTATGATAAATAAGCTTACACATTAATTATTATTGTTATATTTTAAAATAAATTTAGTTTTATTTAGAACAGATTCAAATAGATTTTCAAAATTTCTAATATTCTACAGATAATTATTTTTATTACATAAGCATATTAATGAATATATTTTTCCAAAAATTTCGCATTTAATACTGCATTAAAACTTTAAAAACTTATTTACTAATTGTATGATCATAAAGAGAGGAAGGGAGAGAGAGAAACATTGATCAGTTGCCTCCTGCAGGCTCCACAACCAGGGATTAAACCCAAACCCTGGGTATGTGCCCTGACTGGGAATCAAACTCACCACCATTTTGTGTACAAAGCTACACTCCAACCAATTGAGCCACACCAGCAAGGACTGCAGTAAAATTTTGAAGAAAGAATGCTCAAGCATTCTCGTTATGATTCTAATGGGAAAAGAGATATAGCTGCTTCTTTTATGTGTATCATTTTGTAGTAGAGACAAGTGCAATGGAGTTAATTCTCGGAGTGCTTGCATTAGAGAATAAATACGAAAGTTCTATTTAGAGAATCTCAATAGAAAGGGGCAAAAAAATACGTGTGGGAGGAGGAGGCTTCTAAAAAGGAAAGCATGCCTGAATACTCCATTGCATTACAGAGGTTGGTATGCCATAAAATATGAAGAGTCACTGAGTAAGAGGAGAGTGGTGATAGATAAGGTTAGAGAGGGAGATAATACCAAATTATGTAGTATCTTGTAGCCGGTGATTATGTCTAGGGGATCTTTTATATTTTAATATTTTTTTAAATTTATTTTTATTGTTGAAAGTATTACAGATATCTCCCTTTTTTTCCTACTGACCCGCTCCACCCTGCATTTGCCTCCCTTCTCCACAGGCCTTCACTATTGCCTGTGTCCCTGAGTTATGCATATATACATACAAATTCTTTAGTTGATCTCCCTCCCCAACCCCTGCCTTCCCTCTGAATTTAATCAGTCTGTCTCATACTTTTAAGTCTCTAGTTAATGAATTATTTTTTATATATTTACTCTTCATTGTTAGATTCGTTCTACCTAATATGCTATAAACATCACAGAAAACTATAAAATTATTTTTCAAGACTTAATTTTTTTCTTTTATGTACAACGATTTAAAAAAACCCATCTTGTGCACTGAAATTTTAATTTTCAGAAAATTACCTGTTCACAGGTTTTTAAAGGGCCTCAACTGATAGAGTTTGAATTTTAGGCAATTTTCCTATTAAAAAAACCAATTATCCTATTAAAAAAAACAAACCAAAAAAAAAAAAAAACAACTAAGAATGAGAATGATATTCTTAACATAATTGAGTACATAAGAGAAATAATGAGACCATTGAAAAGAGAGAGAAGTAGAGATCAATTTATTAATGGTTAAGAATTAGAAAATTTTGGTGAAAGTATCAGCACTCTACTTCTTTGGTTACTTCTACAATATGTTTTAAAACTTGAAATGCAGACATTTTATACAAGTATATTTAAAGTTTAGACCACACCACAAGTGGACAGTTTGGAGGATGTGACATTTGAAAAAAATAGGCTTATGTTTAGTTTTGTTTTCTCTCTGGATTTTTAATTTCCTATTTCTTATTCATTCAAATGCATTTATAAATATGTTTAATATTTTATTTCTTTTTTAATTTTTTCACATAACTGTGTTACCCAATTAGTGAAAGTTAAGCAAACAATTTTCATATTAACATTTAATTGTTCGGTTACTCTCCTGTCAAGGGTTAAAGGTTATAGTTTATTGATAGTGATGAAATTACATATGTGGCTTTTATATAAATAGCAACAAATATAGAAAATAGTTACATTACATGATATATTTAACAACAGTCCTAAGGAGAAAGATTGGAACTTGATCTTTGTGAAGATACACCTGAATGCATCCAGAGAAAATTTAGTTCTGCAAGCCTGAAGAAAATAATTGTCATTCAACAGAAGCAATTAGCTTTGCATATCAATAAAACACACACAACACATACTCTTATCTATTTTTTGAGTGCTCTGGAACTGATAGCAAAATAGCAAATATATATTTATGAGAACTAGAAATGCTGTATTCATTTCAATCACATTAACTCAATATAATTATGAAATTAACTTAGAGACTATGTGGAAAATGTTACTTCCTAATCAAGTGAAGAGAGACTAAAATCCACAAATTTTATATCAGGCTATGTAATTTTTATATTCACATTTGTTTCCAAAATGTTATCTCATTAATTATTTTTATTGTTTATTTTTAGATGGAAGACTGTATTTGAAAACTACTGTCATGTACTGAGTCTTTCCCGTTGAAGAAATCCATGTTATAGTAAAGAACTTTGCAGTCAGACATTCATCATTGAAAAGTTCGGAAAAAAATAAAAGTCCTTTTAAGGGAACTGCCTCAATTTTGTTATTAATTTAAAAGTTTAAGTATTCTACAAAAAAAAAAAAATACAATGTTCCTCCATTGATTTTCACCTGTGGTTATACCAGAGACCTGAGAATGTTTGTAAATGTACAAGTATCAAACTTCTTACAATGAATATCTGCAACTTTGCTGCTGGACACTTGTATACAAAGTTAAAGGCAGGTCTGTATAAGACCTAGCTTTTTTTTTTTTAATGGAATGAACCATTTTCTTCTTCTGAATATTCTGTATCTGAGCACATCAAGAGACTCTTATAGCAGTGGTCACCCAGACTTACAGAATTATGTCCTCCAGAACCAGCAAGAACACTTGGAAATGAACTTATAGGAGGCATCGAGGATTCCTAAAAAGTCAATACAATAAAAAGTAATATTCTGTTACATTCTATTTTAAACTCTCTAATTGTGGGGTTTCTCCTGAAGATGTTTTTTTCACATACTTTCCAAAAGGCCAATAAATGGATATTGACAACAACCCAGTGAAATAACATTGTGAGTATCTGGAAAGAAGTATTGAATATAAGCCAAAAGGTTTCACTGAAGGTCTTTTTTTTTAAAAAAAAGAAAATACAAATGTAACATGTTTTCATTCCTGACTGGTAGTGGTATATAGAATTGAAAATAATAATGATGCTTCTTATTCACACTGTTGGTCACATGTACAGTATATAAACATAAAACATACAAGGAAGGTATGTATGTATGCAGTAGTATACTAGAGTTTAGGAAAATGAAAATTTTAGAAAATATGTTTTGTCACCCTGTTGGTCAGAAAGACACCTTTCTGGTTTTAACGCATGCAGGCATGTAAATATTTGTCTGGAGTCACAGTATTAATGAATGAGATCTTAAGCATCTGGTGACATCAGAACTCTGTGTCAGCCATTTTTATTTGTATATTGAATCCTAGTTAGTGCCCCAAACTGCACTATTGAGAATGGATTGTGGCTGAACAGTAAATTGAAACACCAGAAATATTTTTATATGTTAACGTCATATTATGTTAATGTTGCTGAAAAAAACAAAACCTAACAAACCCTTGATGTATCAGTCCAATACCATGTAGCGCTGAGTGATAAAGTTAAAATGTGTTGTGCTTCCCACCCTGGTCAGAGGGAAGGGTGCCTACGTGTTATTTTCACTGTCTTTGGAAAATTACAGTATGTGTTTTCACTTTGTGCAGATAACTGGAAGTAAAGCTGCAAACAGTGCATATTATATGCTGAAGTTACCTTCTCTTTGTTTTTACATACCTGGAGTTACAACTTTAAAGGCTGATATTATGAATCAGTACAGTTGCTATTCATTTTATGATTTTGCTGTCGCATTAAAATTTATGGTCATAGCATTATTACCATAAATGGCAAAATCTTAAATATCCAAGAAAACTAGTTTAAAATGTTCAAGTAGTTCGGATTTGGATTAATTATTTGGTTAAGAGAAAAATATTATACATACTCTGGCAGTAAGCTTCAATAGTTTTTAGGTCTTCCTTGCAATACTGGAACATACTTCTTTTGCATCGCTCACTATGAAACAGCTAAGTCCATTTTTTAAAATGCAATAAAAGGGTTATATATACAGTTCCTATTTTAGCTTGCTTTAAGGGGAGCAATATTTTTATTTAAAATACAGTTAGTTAATGCTTTGTAGAAACTTGGTTTTCTAAGCATAGTTCTTCCATTAACCATCTCTTGTTTGAACGCAAGAGATTCTGATCCTAGTTGTATCTATTTCTTGTTTTTCTCTGTATGCAGTCTTTAAAGGATTACAACACTTAAAATTGGAGGGACTTGTGGCAAGCTTTTGAATCATACATTTTTGAACGATTTTTTAAAAAGCCTACAATTTACATATGTAGTAGAATCATTGCTCTGCTCCTTGCATAGAGTCACCTGGTAAATAGTTTAAATAGTTTTAAAATACATACTTTCAAGACCTTTGAGAATGCTTCAGGATTGGGCTTGATATAAAAGAAAATTTTAGCAAGGATTAAAGAAAAGAGCTATCAACTATATGTTAAGAGAGAATCTTACTAACACTGTTGTAAATATTACAATTCATGAAATGTTATTTTAAGTCTGTAACTTAAGTTTACCCCCTCCTCCCCCCCCCTTTTTTTTTTAGTTATACAAGTTGGTTTGAAATTTGTTTTGGTATAAACAAATAAACTTGTGCCCATTTTATGGTTTCCATGCTTTTGTAATCCTAGAAATATTAATGTCTAGTTGTTCTATATTATAACCACATTTGCGCTCTATGCAAGCCCTTGGAACAGAACATACTCACCTTCATGTAGGACCTATGAAAATTGTCTATTTTTATCTATATATTTAAAGTTTTCTAAAAATGATAAAAGGTTATTACGAATTTTGTTGTACAAAATCTGTACAAAAATCTGTTTTTACATCATAATGCAAAAATTGGAAATTTTTCTATGGTAGCCTAGTTCTTTGAGTCTGGTTTCAATGTGAGAACCATGTTTACTGTTATTGTATTTAATTTTCTTTTTCTTTTCAACAATCTCCTAATAAAACTGTCTGAAATCTCCCTGTGACTTTATTTACAGTTCGTCTTTATTAAATTTTGTGAAATGCATAGCATTGAAGGAATATTTACTTTCTAATGGGAGGCATCTAAAAACATCATAAGTCAGCTCTTTGCAATGTGAGGAAACAATGCTCAATGATTTTATTTAACATGCAACTGCTTCTATCTCTAATATGAATTACTGTGGTGAAAAATATCATAAAAGCACACTCTGTAGTTATTGTTTAACAAGCAGATTTTCCATATTTTGTTTCTTGCCAGCTAAGCAAACTTCCCACATATACATGATTTATTTATGTACATTTCTCAGTTTATGAAGCTGTTATTTGTACCTTTTCCTTTATATTCTTATATTCCCATGATTCTTATTTCACAAAGCTTTGTGCTGAATAATGTAAAGTAGACATGTTGATGGAACAAAATATATTATTCCCATATCTATGAGTGTATATTTGTAACTCTAACTTAGTGTTTTGCTTTTGATCTCTATCACTGGAAAAAATGCCTTTAGAAACTTTGAAGTTTTAATATCCTTTAATAATATATAAGCATTTTAATCAATCCAAAATGCAGCATTTGAAGTAATATTGGGTTGCTATATCTGTGAATATTCTAAACTCTCCCTAGAGAATGGAAAATGGATATTTTTTCTGTCTAAAGAAATTATTTCAATAAGTTAACAAATTATGATCTTTCCCTAATAAACACTCAAAATGTTTATGTGACCCTTACAATCACATTTTTGTCTTCTGTCATCGAATATTTATATCAGTAAGACTTGTACTGGAGTAGCATACAGTCTCTAGATGTTAGTGGAATTTCGTGGTAATTTAAGGTTTTCCCAATGTGTTTTCATTTGGACTAGCGAAATTACAGTCTGCAAAAAGCTATTTATTACTAAAGGAGAGTAGATTATGAATAGAGGTATATGAGTTGCATTTTTAAAATATGGGGAATAG
>PVJN01013412.1:0-48846 GCA_004026805.1 Lasiurus borealis
TTATCTGCCCTTCAATTCTGAATGATAGCTTTGCTGGATAGATTATTCTTGGTTGTAGGTTCTTGCTATTCATCACGTTGAATATTTCTTGCCACTCCCGTCTGACCTGCATTGTTTCTGTTGAGAAATCAGCTGAGAGTCGTATGGGTGCTCCCTTGTAGGTAATGAATTGTTTTTCTCTTGCTGCTTTTAAATTCTCTCTTTGTCTTTTGCTCTTGGTATTTTAATTATCATGTGTATTGGTGTGGTCCTCTTTGGATTCCTTTTATATGGGGTTCTTTGTGCTTCCTGGACTTGTAAGTCTATTTCTTTTACCAGATGTGGGAAGTTTTCAGTCATTATTTCTTTAAATAGGTTTTAAGTATCTTGCTCTGTCTCTTCTTCTGGCACCCCCACAATTCTGATGTTGGTACGCTTGAAGCTGTCCCAGAGGCTCCTTACATTATGTTCACATTTTTGGCTTCTTTTCTCTTCTTGCTTTTCCAGTTGAGTGTTTTCTGCTTCTTTATATTTCAAATTTTTGACTTGATTCTTGACCTCCTCTAGTCTGCTGTTAGGACTCTGTATAATATTTTTTATTTCAGTCAGAGTCTCTAGTTAGTCCTTTTTCATCTCCTCTTGGGACTCGCTAAATTTATCCATTATCTCTAGTTGGATCTTTTGCATCTCTAGTTGGTCCTTTTGCATCTCCTCTTGGGACTTGATAAATTTATCCATCTTTTCTAGCATATTCTTGAAAAACCTTATAAGCATGGTTTTGAATTCTATATCCAGTCGTTTTTTTTTCCTCCATTTCTTTTGTTTGTGATCCCTTCCCTTGTCTTGGCATTTTCACTATGCCGGGGAAACTTCTGTGTTGAATTCAGCCTTATGATACCAGACTTGCAAAACCGAAGAATCCTTTGTTGAGCTTGGGATGGGTGGAGTCTCAGGGCTTAAGGGACTGCCTTGCCTTCCAGTTGGCCCTGCCCTCCACGGCCCCTGAGTCTCACGTGACTGGGTAATTGCTGGAGCGGTCCTTGTGCAAGTGGGCGCACCCGCAGTGCCTCTAGACCACTGCCTTTCCTGCTCCCCTGCGCACCAGGACCACACGAGTCTAGGTCCCCAGGGTTTCTCCCGAAACTGGGGCTTAGTGGAGTCAGAAGTGGCAAAGTTGGGAGGGTCTGTCTCCCACCCACTCGCGAAAGCCAGTGGCACAATCAGCTTTATGTCCTCTGCAGCGCAGTGCCATGCGCGCCACCAGGCCTCTGATCTTTTCCGACTCCCCTAAATTTCTGTGCACCTCTCCCTTTTCACAGTCCAAACTCCCCCTGTATTAGTTTCGGCTGGATCTGGGGTTTAGTGTTGTAAGATAAGGGGTTAAATGCCATTGGGAGTCTCTGTTTTCCTACCGCCAGAGAAAGCCAGCCAGGTACTCTGGCACCCGGTCTCTCAGCACTCGCATCTCCGTTCCTCAGCTTTTTGCAGCTCCTCTGGGTTTCTGTGAGCCCCTCTCTTTCCTTCTAGCTGTAGAACTTCCACTCATCCAGCTTTCCTGTGATTCTGGATGATGTCCATTCTGTCTTTTAGTTGTAGTTTTGAAACTGTTGTGTTTAGGTGTTTATGTCACCATCTTGGATTCTCCTCATATTTACTTGTTTCTTTACCTGCCTCATAATTTTTTATTGGAGGCTGAATATTGTGAATGTTTTGTTGTCAAGTGCTTGGCTTTTGCTGTCTTATTTTAAAGAAAATTCAATTTTGTTTTTATAGGCAGTTAAGTCACTTCCATACCAACTTCAAACTTTCAAAGTTTGTTTACAAGATTTCTTAGGGTTAGGTCTAATATAGACTTTAGTGTAGGGCTAAGTTAGCATTATTACTAAGGTGTGATCATTCTGGGGCCTATACTTAAATTACTGAGTGCTCAGTAATATTTCTCAACTCTGGCTGATTTGAACTCAAGCATTCTTAACCCTGGATGAGCTCTGGGAACTGTTTTGCTTACAGCTTCACAACAGTTGTTCTTTGCCCATCATCACTGGAGTTTCACTATGCACGCACAAAATATGTATCAAATACTCAAGGGAACCCATATATAAATTTCTAGAGTTTTTTTCCTTTGTATAGCTAACTCCTCTATTCTGCTATACTAATTATAGCTGCCTTGATCTCCCTACCAGTGGTTCTCAACCTTTTTTAATGCTGTGACCTTTTAATACAGTTCCTCACGTTGTGGTGACCCCCAATCTTAAAATTATTTTCGTTGCTACTTCATAACTGTAATTTTGCTACTGTTAATGAATCATAATGTAAATATCTGTTTTCCATGGTCTTAGGCTCTACAGCAGTGGTTGAAAACTGCTTCTCTTCTCTGTCTTAAGTCAGCACTATCACTGTGCTCTGCTTGAGCTTTCCATTCTCTGCTGTGGTCCAGAAATTGCCTCCAGACAGCAAGCTAGGACAATCACAGAGATAACCTCATTTGTTTTCCTTCTTTCAAAAATCATAGTCCTGCCCTGTCTGTTGTCTATTGTCTGAAAACAATTTTTCAGTTTTCCAGTTTTCTACTTAGTTATGTTAAGGGGACATATCTAGTGCCAGTTACTTTATCATGGATGGAAGTAGAAATTCTACTCATAAAAATGTAATAGAGGAAATGAAAACTATGACTGATGGAATCAAAATCAAGATGAATGTAGCTAACAAATAAATTAGTTAAAATTTGAGGAACTTCCCAGAAGTCAGCAGGGAAGATAAGGAAATATACATTATAAAGAAAAATCTAAGGGCTATGGAGATGGAAATAAAAGTTTCAACATCAAATCAAATGAGTCCAGGAAATAGATAATATAAAAAATATAAAAGTAACTGCTTTAAGAAAAATGAAGATGCAGGTGTTTTTTTTGTTTTGTTTTCTTTATTTTTTTTCTTTATTTTTTTTATTAATTTTTTATACATATCTCCCCATTGCCCCCTCCCTCCCAGGCATACCCCAACCCCCCAGTGTCTATGTTCATTGGTTATGCTTATATGCATGCATACAGGTCCTTTGATTGATCTCTTATCTACCTCACCTAACTTTAATCTTCCTGCTGTAATTTCACAGTCTGTTTGAAGCTTTACTGCCTCTGTATCTATCCTTTTGTACATCAGTTTATAATGTTGTTTATTATCCACCAATGAGTGAGATCATGTGATGCTTCTCCTTCATTGACTGGCTTATTTCACTAAGCATAAGGCTCTCCAGTTCCATCCAGGTTGCTGCAAATGGTAAGAATTCCTTCTTTTTAATGGCAGCATAGAATTCCATTGTGTAGATGTATCACAGTTTTCTGATCCACTCATCTGCTGACAGGCACCTAGGCTGTTTCCAAATTGTAGCTATTGCTACCATTTGTTTTGTTTATTTATTTATTTTTTGGAATGGAGATAAAATGAAAGACTTCATGTTGAAAAAAATCAGAGTGCCAAGAAGGAAAACATATGCTAGATACTCTACAGTGAACATTAAGAGCATCAAATAAAAAATTCTAAAAGCATCTTGAAATAACACAGCACACCTACAAAGTAAAAGCATCAGATTGATCAATGTCTATATTAGATGTAAAAAGAAAATAGAGTATTCTTGGTGAGATGAATAAAAGCTTCGCAGGAGAAAAAAAGCCTGGGATGGAGGGAAACCAGAGAAAGAACTGAATTGATCAAAAGCTCCACAGTCTTAGTTTAATGGTGCAAAAGGGTTTGTGTATTTCTTCTAGGGCAGAAAATTAAGCATAATTCCCCTCTACTGAATCATCTTTCTCCGCTGTAGTTAGAATTATTTCATTTTGTATTTGTCTTGTACTTGTATTTTATACATTTCAAGTTGCTTTAATATTCATTACCACATTTTAATTTTGTGGAAATGGAAGATTATTATTGTGTTCATGTGGTAATATTTGCCCCATTGTATAGATAAGAAAGCTTAGACTCCTTTTTTTAACTCTAACTCTCTAATTATCAGATGTCTGATGTTTCTTCAGCATACAGTAGTAAGAATAATAAAAGTTTAGGTGTGTTGAGTGGTTATGACTTTATTTGCCAAATGGATCTTGCTTGAAAAGGCCTTTTGACTGGGACAGGCGTTATCAAGTGAAAAGGGGACTGTTATATTTCTACTATCATGTTTTTATGAGAAGCCACCCATGAGAAGTCTATGTTCTTCTGTATTTGGCTTTCTGTATTGTGATTGTCCTCAGCTCTGAGATATTATCCAATAATGAAAAAAAAATCTCTTCCCACTTGAAGTTTTTGTTAGTCATTTATGTGTATAAGGTTTTATTGGGATAATTATTGTAAATATGGTACACATGAAGAGTGGCTCCAATTGCATTTTTAGGGCATAAATATATGATAATTAACTTCATGTCAACTTACACAAATCTTCTTGCCCTGAAAGCTACCAGCAGGAGAAATAGTATTGTGTATCAGATAAATGATAGAGAGGAATAAACCCCTATTCTAATTTTTTTCTTTGCTGAATATGAACTGTCTCTTTCCCATGGAGCTCATAAAGACCCTCCACATTGTCAGCTATACATGAACATTCTTTTTACCAACTACCCTAAGGTTGTAAAACTTCCAGTGAAGGAACAAAAAGAGCACAATAATTCTAAGAAACAGGAGCAATACTTCCTTATTAGAGAGGAATGAAATCATGAGTGTAGCAGTGTGTCAGGCCCATGGCTAGTCTCCCCTCTAGAAGGGTGATGAGCTGCAGAGAACATGCTGTCACTGTAGAATGTGTTCTGCTTTGTGACTATGCTTTCACTTGTTTCTACATTTAAATGATATACCCTTTGAGAATCCGGCAATCTCTGTCTCCACTACATTCTCTCCTCTCTCCCATATCCTCTCTTCTCTCTCTTCTCTCTCTCTCTCTCTCTCTGTCCCACCTCTATTCTTCTTCTCTCTCTCTCTCTCTCTCTTCTTTTTTCTCCAGCAAAACCTTCATGCTATGAAAGCACAAGCCCTTGAATAGTCAATTGAAATAAAAATAAAGATGGATGGGACCTGAATTTCTAAGATGGAGTTCCAAATGTAAAAGGTGAAGTGGGCCAGGGAAAATGAACCATTCGTACAGCTGAGTCTGAAAAACTTTTAGTAATAGCTAATTTATATCTTAATACCCTTTACAATTTTAAGATTTGATTTTTATTGTGCTTTAACTTTTTTAAATGTAATAAATCTTTATTGTTCAGAATATTACATTTGTTTCTCTTCCCCCCTCCCATAGCTCCCCTCCCCCCGGCTCCCACCCCTTTCTCTCCCCTTACCTTCCCCTGCATTGTCCTCATCTATAGATGTATGATTTTTGTCCAGTCTTTCCCTGCACCTCCCTCACCCCTTTCCCCCTGAGAATTTTCAGTCCACTCCCTTTCTATGCTCCTGATTCTATTATATTAACCAGTTTATTCTGTTCATCAGATATTTCATTCATTTGATTTTTAGATTCACTTGTTGATAGATATGTATTTGTTGTTACTAATTTTTATCTTTACCTTTTTCTTCTTCCTCTTCTTAAAGAGTACCTTTCAGTATTTCATATAATACTGGTTTGGTGCTGATGAACTCCTTTAGTTTTTTTCTTCTCTGTGAAGCTCTTTATCAACCCTTTAATTCTAAATGATAACTTTGCTGGGTAGAGTAATCTTGGTTGTAGGTTCTTGCTATTCATCACTTTGAGTATTTATTGCCACTCCCTTCTAGCCTGAATAGTTTCTGTTGAGAAATCAGCTGGCAATCCTTTGGGTGCTTCCTTGTAGGTAATGAACTGTTTTTCTCTTGCTGCTTTTAATATTATCTCTTTTTCTTTTGCTCTTGGTATTTTAATTATGATGTGCCTTGGTGTGGTCCTCTTTGGATTCCTTTAATTTGGGGTTCTGTGTGCTTCCTGGATTTGTAAGTCTATTTTTTTCACCAGATGTGGGAAGTTTTCATTCATTATTTCTTCAAATAGTTTTTCAGTATCTTGCTCTCTCTCTTCTTCTGGCACCCCCACAATTCTGATGTTGGTACATTTGAAGTTGTCCCAGAGGCTCCTTACACTATATTCCCATTTTTGGATTCTTTTTTCTTTTTTCCTTTCTAGTTTTCTGCTTCTTTGTATTTCAAATTTTTGACTTGATTCTTGTCTTCCTCTAGTCTGCTATTGCCAGAAACTGAACATTGTTTTACTAATAGAAAGATATGGACAGGAAGACCGGAAGGCTAGTCAACAATCTTAATTGCTCTAACTTTTCATTGTTTAGTTGAGACATGGTTAGCTGAAGCGGCCTCCACCTCTGTCTTTTGTATTTTTGCTATTGAAATTTCCTGCCTAAAGCTATGGGTATGTCCCAAAGCCTCAATAAAAGGGATAGCAAGGCCAGAGCAAGGGGAGTCTTCTCACTAGAGGAAGGCTCCTGCCTGGGCCCCCATAATTCCCAAATTAATACTTTTCTAGTCTCTTTTCATTTGTGTGCGGCCTCCTCCAGAACCTGAACCCTGAACAGGAACCCTGAACCACGCGGGATGTGAAAGGGGTTTCCACATGCTATTAGGTCTCTGTATAATATTTTTTATTTCAGTCAGTGTATGTTTAATTTCTAGTTAGTCCTTTTTCATCTCCTCTTGGATCTCGCTAACTTTATCCATATTTTCTAGGAAATTCTTGAAGAACCTTATAACCGTGGTTTTGAACTCTATATACAGTCATTTGTTTTCCTCCATTTCTTTTGTTTGTGATCTGTTCCTTTGTCTCCACATTTTCACTATGCCAGGAGAACTTCTGTGTTGGTTTCAGCCTTAAGATACAAGACTTACAAAACTGAAAAAGCCTCTCTGTTCAGCTTGGATGGGTGGGGGGAGAGGAGTCTCAGGGCTTAGTAGACTGCCTTGGCTTCCAGTCATCCCTCATCACACGGCCCCTGTGTCTCAAGTGTATCTTAGTAATTGCTTCAGCTCTTTTTGTGTGCACACGCATACCTCCAGACCTCTGCCTTTCCGGTTCCCTTGCTCTCCGGAACCGTATGAGTCTGGGTCCCCAGCGTCTCGCCCGAAACTGGGATTCAATGCAGTTATAAGTGGCATAAGTTGAGAGGCTCTGTCTCCCACCCACTAGAGAAAGCCAGTGGCACAACCAGTAGTCTATCCCCTCTGTGCATATTGGTGTGCATGCCCCAGACTTCTGCCCTTTCGTGACTCCCCTAAATTTCCACGCACTCCTCCCTTTTCACAGTCCAGACTTTCCCCATATGAGTCTCCCTAGAGCTGGGGTTCAATGCAGTAGGCTAAGGGGTTCAGTTCTGTTTTTAGTCTGCATCTTCCTCCCACCAGAGGAAGCCAGCCAGGCATACCACCACCCACTTTCTCCATGCATGCATCTCCGTACCTCAGCTTTTTGCAGCTCTTCTGATTTTCTGTGAGCCCCTCTCTTTCCTTCTAGTTGTAGAATTTTCACTCAGCCAGCTTTCCTGTGATTCTGGATAATGTCTGTTCTGTCTTTTAGTTGTAGTTTTGAAATTGTTTTGCGAGGCAGCAGTTTAGGTGTTCATCTCTGCTGCCATCTTGGTTTCTCTTCATGCTTTATCTCTTGAAGCAGTATTTATTTATTTCAGTGAGGACCCTTCAGTAATATAATTTATTAATGAATTCAAAAGAAAATGTAAAAGTCTTGAAGGATCTGGCTGCATTTGGCATCTTTCATTTTAGACTCCATAGTTGCTTACTTGAATTGCAGGTTAGAGCCTTTATAAGACTGCAGTTGGCCAAGTTGGTTTTTGGAGCCCCTCATTTCCTTACTCTGTCTGCTTATCCCTATGTGTCATCTGCCTCCCTCACCCACTCCACACACACACACATGCACTTCCATTACCTACCCCTCTACCCCTAATCCGGGATACCCTTCTCCTCTTTTAAAACTTCCAGCACTGTCTATTCACTTTTTCTTCCTATTAAAATATGCTTGGAGGAGTGGCTCTAATCAGTCATTTAGAAATCAGTATGGATCTAAATCAACTTCCTTCCTTCTCACAGGGAGCCTGTCTTTTTGATTTATCTTTAATTATGAAATTAAAGATTTTGTTCCTTATTAAAGGTATTTCAGGCATTAGCAAGTTTGTGGGGAAGGTAGATTTTTGGCCACGTGGGTCTTAGGCATCTCAGAAATTGCCTGCTGATTGTCATACCCACAGTACTTAACACAGTGGCTAGCACACCTAGTAGCAGTTCAATGGAGATTTGTTAATTAGGAAAATGGTTATTTACTCCTCCTACTGATAAGGCATTGGCTGTTCAACTTTTCATTTCACTTTTTAATGCCTCTTAGATGGATATTGTGGGGCAGTGGTCGGCAAACTATGGCTCGCGAGCCACATACAGCTCAGGAGCCCCAGTTTGCCACTCTGTTGAATAATGAGTTTGCCGACCACTGTTGTGGGGCATGTGCCCATTCATCCCTATACCGTCTGGTCTTCACTGCTTCTGCTACTGCTAGAAATGGGCAAATGAATTCTGATATTACAATGAAGCTTGACAATGAAAAAGATTGCAATATTTGAAAAGATTGAGTCTTGAAGGATAACTCAATGAGCAGTCACAGGACAGAATTAGAAAGTTAAACAGACATATATGAATATTCCAGAATTAAAGACTGTCAAAATTACTGGAAGATTAGATCATATGTTATTTGCTGTAAACCTGCTCTGGCTATTCTTTCAAAGAAGAGTATTTCCTGACTGTCAGTCAACTGAGGCCTGTTTAGAGGGAGCAGGATCTGAGGAGGTCAGAGGCTGGGCTCTGCAGTCATTTCTAATGAGTTTTTCTTTTGTCTAAAACAGCAGGAAATGTGAGTGCAAGGTGGAGAAGAGTTTTTTGTTTGTTTGTTTGTTTTCTTTATTGCTCACATGAAGCTTATATTTCCATTTGAAACCTTTTCACTGAAAGTTCTTGGAAAAATTGACCCCTGAAACAAGCATTATTTACAGAGTTTGGGACGTGGCTTTCTGGCTAGATATAAGTTTGAAGGTGATTAGCAAACAAGCCCCCATACTGGGCCTCTTGGCTTCTGCTGGCTGGCATTCATCCATATACCATCTGGTCTTTCCTGCTTCTGCTACTACTAGAAATCTCCCTGCTACTGTTCCTTGTGCTATAAATGTACTGTATACATTCTCTAGTATGTTTTTGAATGGACCCTCCTTCATTGTCATCTAGGAGTGGCCCATCCTCTAGGTACATAAATCAATCATTGTAATTTTACACAAGAAGTTCTGGGAGCAGGGAGAGGTGTTGAATGCAGGTGAAAATACTTCTGCTCTAATTATTGTGTTAATCACAAGGCAACTTCTTGTGCCTCATCTCTCACAGTCCCATTTCTAAAAAGCCTGGGCTGCTCTCTTTCTGGGCCTCAAATTGCTTTTTTCAATAGACTAAGGCTATAACTAGTAATAAGCAAGGGCTTTTGCTTCAGGGCTGTCAAGTCTGAAAAAATTGTCCTTTTCAAGTCTGAAAATTTTGCTTAGCAATTAAAATAAAAGAGATTTGAAATCTCACGTATTCACATACTAGTAAGTGGCTCTTCCTTTCATATTTTTGCCTGGCTATAACTTGAGATGCTTTTTAACTACAAGCTTTCTATTAAGTAGAAAGTGTAATTATACTCTTAGAGGGGAAAAGCAAAAATATTCCCAGTTATCTGTCTAAAGAATCCCTTTAACAAATGATAGCTTATTTCAAATTAGACCAAGAATTGGACATATTCTAAACAATATTGGGGCATTGCAATAAAATCAGTAATCTTTTAAGAATAACATCACTGCTGTTAAAGCTTGTAAGCACTTTATTAAATGTACTAGAGGCCCAGGGCATGGAATCCATGCACTAGGATCAGGCCTAAATGGGTGGTCGGACATCCCTCTCACAATTCAGGACTGCTGGTTCCCAACTGCCCTTTCCTGCAGGCCTGGTCCCTGCCAACTGCTCTTCCCTGCAGGCCTGGTTCCTTTCTCCCCCGCCCCCCCGCCCCAACTGCTCTCCTCTGCTGGCCCAGTCACCACTTACTGCCTTTTCTGCTAGCCTGATTGTCCACAATTGCCCTTCCCTGCAGGCCTGGTCCTCCTCCCAAATGCCCTCCCCTACAGGCCTTGTTCCCCACAACTGCCCTCCCCTGAAGGCCTTGCCCCCAATTGCCCTCCTCTGCTGGCCTGGTCCTCCACAACTGTCCTTTCCTGTAGACCTTGTCCCCCACAACTGCCCTTCCCTGCAGGCCTGGTCTCTGCCAACTGCTCTTCTCTGCTGGCCCAGTCACCACTTACTGCCCTTCCTGCTGTCCTGATTGCCCACAACTGCCCTCCCCTGCAAGCCTTGTCCCCCCCCCCCAACTGTCCTCTCTGCAGGTCTGGTCTCTCCCAACTGCCCTTCCCTACTGGCCTGGTTCTCCCAAACTGCCCTCCCCTGCTGGCGTGGTCTCCCTCAACTTGCCTTCTCTGCTGGCCCAGTCACCCCTAATGGCCCTCCCTGCTGGCCTGATCACCCACAACTGCCCTCCCCTACAGGCTTGGTCAACCCTCAACTGTCCTCCCTTGCAGGCCTGGTCCCCCCCCCAACTGTCCTCCTGTGCTGGCCTGGTCACTCCTAACTTCCCACAACTGCCCTCCACTGCAGGGTATCTTGTGATGACCATCTTGTGTCCACATGGGGGCAGCCATCTTTGTCCACTTGGGGTGGCCATCTTGTGTCTTGGTGTGATGGTCAATTTGCATATTACTCTTTTATTAGATAGGATATTTGAAAATATGAAAGCCATTGTATTCTAGGCTCAATAAAGCAAAATGATAATTGTTTAACAATCTTAAATGCCTTTCAGTATGAAAAAATCTTACTGAAATGTCCAATAAGTTTGTAGCATCATTTGAAAAAAAATTTTACTTAATGTAGTTCAAAATATCATTCCAGTAATCTTTAAGCAAGTATCCAAGTAGTTACTTGGATACTTGATTAATACAACTTTCTTTAGCTAAAGAAATTTCTTAATTAACTAAATGGAGAAAGAGGTGTATCAAAAGATAACCATGCCCTAGTTTGTTTTTTTTTTTCTTCCACAGCATTTCTAGTGCATTGAGTTCACTATGGGTTAAATACAATCTCTTAAGACTTTTACATCACTAGTTTGAGCTCATGCCATTGATGGTTGGAAAGATGACTCCAAGACCTGACAATACCTTCAATCTTCAAATAGTAAATTTTGTTCACCAATGTAATTGTCTATACCAGTGGTCGGCAAACTGTGGCTCATGAGCCACATGCAGCTTGTGAGCTGCGGTTTTGCTGCTCTGTTGACTAATGAGTTTGCCGACCATTGCCTTAGGGAAAAACACTTAAAAACACTTTAATAATGTACTAATGTCTTTAACATAAAGTCAAAACTTCTGGGTTAGGGTAATGCCTTAAGCAGTGGTCCGCAAACTCATTAGTTAACAAAGCAGGAAAACCGCAGCTCTCAAATCACATGTGGCTCACGAGTAGCAGTTTACTGACCACTGTTCTATACTATACTCACTAAGGTAGGAAATTGAATCATAGGATTTCCAGCCATAAATTTTGAATAATAGTAGCGTTTCAGGTTAATCCCCAGTTACACAGACAAAAAAGCAATCATAATATTCTACTTACAGACTTAAGGGAGAAAGAATTGGCCATGCTGATGTGTCATTGTGTTGAAAGTAGCCAAAAATAATTGCCTATGGTTTGGAAATAGTTTTATTTTATAGTAAATTTGGGGTGCTAGAAATTAATCTGGAATTTTTTGTTATTCACTATGTACAGCCACTCAGAACAATGGGTGGCTTTAACATGGTAGGTATTTTAAAATATTTTTATCTAAATCGAAGAATGAATATGTGCCCTGTATATTTTTAAGATATTAAACTAGTTTTTGTTGCCCATTGCTCCTAATAATCTGTTTCCTTGTCTTGTACTCCTACTACTTATTATTGAATCAATTGTACTTATTATTTCAGGGAAAGACAGATATGTCCTGGAACAAATGTATCACTGTTCAGCTGAATTTCAAAGTATAACTTTTTAAGTCCATTTTAAGATAACAAAGCCAGGCTTTGATGAAAATAAATATTTTCTTTTCATACCAAGTATAAAATGCAGTGGTCTAAAACTAGCACATCAACCATTGTGTAGAAAGAACAGGGGATACTAATATAAAGGAAATATCTGCCACTCAGGGAACTGAAAGCCATTTTGGTGCTTGAAGGAACTTAGAGATATTTGGGAAAGAATATGCTTAGGCTTAAGATGCTGACCCCACACAGAAGCGTCTGATATCACCCATCTTTGAGGGGTTCACATAGTGCCACATATCAACAAAAAGTAGCCAGAGTTGAATAGAAATGGCACCATGACATGATAAAGAAGAGAGAGGACTAGGAATAGTGTACCTGATCCTGGAGAGCTATATAGGAAATAATAAATTCTCATATGCCCTGGTTGGGGATGCAAGAGTGAAGAAAGGATAGGTGGATCAGAAGAGGCCTGGTATCAGAAAGAGGAGGTAATTGAGTATGGGAACCCTACCATTAGAGTAATGGCAAGGTTTATGGTCATTAGCAGTGTTTCCCAGCATGCTTCTCCAAAGGCCAGGTAACCCCAAGATAGTGCCAAGGTAGTGTGTTGTGGGCACCTGTTCATTACTCATGATAATCAGACATGGTTACAAACATCTCAGATTCAGAAAGGAACAACAGAGTAACATGCAGCACAGAGTTCCCTTCTCCAGTGCAATGAGGCTATATAATCTTCCCTCTGCACTCTGATGCCATCTTGGGAACAGAGAAGAGAATCTATTTTAAGAAGGTAAGAGGTTGCCCTAATAGGAAGTTTCAATTATTTTATTTTATTTTATTTGTTTGGAGAAGTTTAAACTTTGAATTGACTGAATATTAACCTGAAAGATTCTGTGGGAATTGGGACTTCAGCCAAGATGAAGTCAGATTAAGTTGCTTTATTGTAACTGAGTTAGAGTGTGTACATGCATCAATACTTTATAGACTAAGACTAGGCTCATCTACCTTTCTAACTCAGCACCAAGTTTTTACATTAATTTTTCCTATCATACATACTATTTATTTGTTTTTCTAGCTTTATTGAAGTTTAATTGACAAATTTATATTTAAGGTATATAATGGGATGATTTGATATATATATACATTGTGAAATGATTACCACAATCAAGTTAATTAATACATCCATCACTTCACATAATTACTTTCCTTTAGTGAGAACACTTAAGATCTACTCTCTTAGTAAATTTCAAGTGTACAGCATAATATCATTCATTAATCATGCTATACACACACACACACACACTCAGCATACTGTACATTTGATCTCTAGAACTTACTTAACTTATAAGTGAAAATTTGTACCCTTTGACTAGCATCTCTCCATTTTTTTATACTCTCAACTGTGAGTTAAAAAAATTTTCCTTTTATATATTTACCCTGCTAAAGGTGAAAAAGTGAGATGACAAGATAAAAGTTTTCTATTCAAATGCAGATTCCTCTGGAAATATTTGCATCTTAAAATTTTATCAGTGAATACTAAATTATTAGTTAACAAAATAGTTGTCCATTAAAAACAATATCTCAGTAGTGGGGGATGTAGTAAAGAATAGGCACTTTGGAGAAGGTGGTTAAAGAGGATTTAGGAAGTAGGTATAGTCTTCTTAACATATCTGAGGCCATTTGTATAGTATTTACTCCATATTTTTTTCTTAAAATTAAATTTATTGGGGTGACATTGGTAAATGACATTATATAGGTTTCAAGTGTACAATTCTATTGCACATAATCTGTATATTGCATTGTGTGTCCACCACCAAAGTCAAATCTTCTTCTGTCACCATATATTTGACCCCTTTTACTCTTTATTATCTCCCAACTCTCTTCATTCTGGAAACTGCCACAGGGTTCTAAGGCCTCAGACAGTCTCTAACTTTCAGGGAATCTCTCTGATGTTTCCTGCAGCATCAGCCAAATAGTGAAAATCTGGTCACAGGAAATGTTGTCTGTGTCTATGTTTTGTTTGTTTGCTTTTCTGTTTGTTCATTTGTTACTTTCAGTTTTATATCTCACATATGAGTGAAGTCCTATGCTTTCAATTTTTTCAGACTGACTTATTTCACTGAGCATAATATTCTCAGGGTCTATCCATGTTGTCTCAAATGGCAGTATTTCATCTTTTCTTGTGGCTGAGTAGTTTTCCAAGGGTTCCAACCAACTGTCTAGGGCTCATTATAGTTTTGATTTGCATTACCCTAATAGTTGGTGAAGTTAAGCAAATTTTAATATAACTGTTGGCCATTTGTATGTCTTCGTGGGGGAAGTGTCTGTCCAGGCCTTCTGGCTATTTATAATTGGATTAAAAATTATCAGAAGGCCATTTTTGCTTGTTTAGTGTTGATTTTCATGAATTATTTATATATTTTTGATATTAACCCTTTTTTGGAGCTGCTGTTTGCAAATATCTTATCCAATTTGGTTGGTTGCCTTTTTGTTTTGTTGGCAATTTCTTTTGCTATACAGACGCTTTTTAGTTTGGTATAGTCCTATTTATTTATTTATTTATGCAAAGATGGGCATTTTATCATGTTAAAGGGAACACTATATTAAGAAGACATAGTAAGGAACCTAAATACACTTGACAGATATAGATAGATCATCCTAATAGAAAATCAATAAAGAAATATTGGCCTTAAAGGATACATTAGACCAAATGAACATAATTGACATTTACAAAACCTTTCCTCCCAGAACATCAGATTATATGTTCTTTTCCAGTGCATGTGGAACATTCTCAAGGATAGACCATATATTGGGACACAAAACTAGCCTCTACAAATTTATATATAAAGCATATTCTCTGATCATAATTCTTTGAAATTAGAAGTCAACTGTAAAGGGAAAACAAAACTCCCACAAATATGTGGAGATTAATCAACATGCTACTAAAAATGACTGGGTCAAAAAGAAATAAAAGGTGAGATAAAAATACATTGTAACAAATGATAATGACAATATGACATATCAAAACTTTGGAGATACAGAAACTTCTGGTCAACATGGTGGCTTAGATAAATGGGGCACTTGCTGCCTCCCACAACCACATCAAAATTACAACTAAAATTCAGAACAACACGCATTCAGAACCACCTGAAATATAGCTGAAAGGAAGTCCTACAATAAGGGAATTAAAGAAGAAGCATATTGAGACTGGTAGGAGGGACAGAGTCATGGGGCAGAATCCTGGAACTGGATGATTTAAAATTGGGAGAGATATTTTGGTGATGGAGGTTTCCCTAAGGAGTGAGAGATCTCACTCCCATATCAATCCTCCTCCCTCACCTCAAGGTTCCAGTGCCAGGAAGAAATGTTCTCACAACTTATATCTATGAAAACCAGTAATTCTAGCTGAGTGTTACTGAGGCTGCTGGAGCCCCAGGCAGCTCCTTTTACAGTGCCTTGACATGGACTTACTCCCTCTGAGCTCCAGCACTGGGGAAGTAGCTTGAAAGGAAGCTGGGGCATTCAGGGAGAAACTAACATGTCTGGAATCAGAGTGAGAGCAAGAGGGGCAGCTTTCTCCCAGAAAGAAGCACTGGTAGAAGCCATTGTTTCTTTAATGAGCCTTCCCTGCCATAGAGCCAACAGGCAGTCACCATATCTGAATCTCCATCATATTGATTCACACTTTTTGCCTTTCTTACATGATTCCCTGAGACACTACCCTTCCCTACTCAACCAAGCTATTTCCAGTGGTTTTCCCATACAACTGGACTCTCTTGCCTCATGCTTTTGACTTTCCTAAAATATCACAAACAAGCAGAAGCTAGCCTCAGCATGTCCCATAACTCTCAGTAAGTGGCCAGCACTAGAGGCAGCCTGCCTTGGCTCACAGCTTGGCTTGTGATGGACATTTCCAAACCCAACTTAAGTAGCAGCCATCTGAAGATCACTCTGTAGCTTGTGCCAGGTGGCCACAGCCAGGGTGCAGGCAGTAGCTGGAGGGCCCAGAGCAAGTGCACCTGGTAGTTAGCTTCAACCATGCGGGATAACAACCCTGCCACCTCCATAAATGACAGAGTCAAGAGGTGGACTTGGTTAGCACCAAAGCCCCAATGAAGCAAGTCTTGCTTCATAGGGTTAGCTCCTGGACAGCAGATCTTCCACTGTAGTTGCAGCTAATCCTTGCAACCAATTGGCCTGGGGTTCAATCCTTTCCAGTGATGCCAGCATCAATCAAGGCTACACTACAATAGTACAGTGCACATAGCTCACACAGAGTGTCCAGCTCAGGTGACTGAAGAGACTGAGCCACTGAGCCCTACAGGGCATTTTCTATACAAGGCCACTCTACTAAGTCTGGGAGGCATATCTACATAGTACATAGAAACAGATACAGGGAAGCAACCAAAATGTGGAGACAAAGAAATGTGTCACAAATGAAAGAACAAGAGAAATCTCTAGAAAAAGAATCAAATGAAATGGAAGGAATAAAACTACTTGATAGAGAGTTCAAAAAATGGTTATAAAGATGCTAAAGGAACTTACTGAGAGTTCAAGGAATTTAGTGAGAATGTTAAGGAACTTAGTGAGAATTTAAAGGAAATTAGTGAGAACATCAAAGACATGAAAAAGGGCCAGTCAGAAATGATGACTACACTAACTGAAATAAAGAATAATTTACAGGGAATAAACAGTAGAGGATACCAATAATAAAATCAATTTGGAATATAAGGTAGCAAAAAAACATCCAATCAGAACAGCAAAAAGAAAAATAGAATAAAAAACAAAAAGATAGTGTAAGAAGCCTCTGAGACAACTTCAAGTGTATGAACATTCACATCATGGGAGTGCTGGAAGGAGAAGAGAGGGAGCAAGAAATTGAAAATCTATTTGAAAAAAATGACAGAAAATTTTTCTTACCTAATGAAAGAAATAGAAATTCAAGTCCAGGGATCATAGGCAGTCCCAAATAAGATGAAACCAAAGAGGCCCATGCCAACACACATCATAAATAAAATGCCAAAGGTGAAAGACAAAGAGAGAATATTTTTAATGTATATATTTTTTGTTCTTTTAAAAAATTTCTTTGTTGTTAAAAGTATTACAGATGCTCCCTTTTTGTTTTCCCCCAATTACCCCATCTACCCTGAACCCTGCCTTCCAAGGCTGTCACCACACTATTGTCTGTGTCCATGGGCTATGCATAATGCAGCCACTATGGAAAACAGTATGGCATTTCATAAAAAAATAAAAAATGGAATTCATATTTGACCCAATTATCCCACTTCTAGTAATATATCCTAAGGAATCCAAAATACCAATCAAAAAGAATATATGCACCCCTATGTTCATAGCATCAAATTTATAATAGCTATGATTTGGAAATAGCCCAAGTTCTCATCATCAGGTAAGTTGTTAAATATGTTTATTGATATCAAAGAGAAATAGAGAGAGATAGAAACATCAGTGATGAGAAAATCATAGATTGGATCCCTCCTGTATACCACTACTGGTGATCAAGCCCATAACCCAGGCATGTTCCCCGTCTGGAAATTGAACTGTGACCTCCTGGTTTATAGGTTGACACTCAACCACTGATCCACACCAACTGGGCAAAGAGAGAATGTTAAAAGCAATAAGAGAAAAGCAGTTAGTTACCTACAAGGGAATGCCCATATGACTGTCAGCTGATTTCGCAACAGAAACTTTTCAAGGCAGAAAGGAGTGATAAGAAATATTCAAAGTGATGAAAAGCAAGGACCTGCAATCAAGATTACTCTACCCAGCAAAGCTATCATTCAGAATTGAAGGCCAGATATCAGCTTCACAGAAAAGCAAAAGCAAAAGGACTTCATTACCACCAACGTAGTATTATATTAAATATTCAAGGGTCTTCTTTAAGAAGAAAAAAATAAAAAAAAAACATGAACAATTAAGTGACAATAAATATATATCTATCAATAATTGAATCTAAAAATAAAAATAAATTAACAAGAAGAACAGAAACAGACTCATAAATACAGAGAGCATTTTGATGGTTGCCAGAATATTTTGATGGTTGCAAGGGAGGTTGGGAGGATGGTTGAAAAAGAAGAAAAGCTTTAGAAGTACAAATCAGTCTTAGCTCATAGACAGGTAAAAGCCTGGAATGGGATGGGATTGGAAATGGAGGAGGGTCAAGGGGGGAGAATTGGGGACAAATGGGGAACATTTGTAATACTTTCAACAGTAAAATAAAATAAAATAAAAAACTTTTGGGATGCAGTGAAAGCAGTAATAAGAGGGAAGTTTATATCATTTCAGGCCTATTTCAAGAAACAAGCAAAAGCTGAAGTAAACAACCTAACATTACATTTTATTTAAAATTTTTTTCCATACCTCTGGTTCTATTTTATTTACCACTCTATTATGTTCATTAGATTCATTGTTAATTTGTTTTAGATAAAATTGTTGATAGATATGTATTTATAGAGGCCTGGCTCACAAATTCGTGCATGGGCGGGTTTTTTTGGGATGGCCTGCAGAGGAGGATTGGGCCCCAGCCTCACAACCCAAGCTCATGCCCCCAGCCTTGCAGCCCTGCTTGACACCTCATGTTGGCCTGGCACTGCCCCCTCACCTGCTCTACCATCTCTCCTGCGGGGCCATTAATTGGGGCCAGGTCCCCAGCCCAGCTTCCTCAGTGACTGGGAGCCAGGCAGTGGTCTTGCCTCCCACTGCCACAGCTGGTCACTGTCTGCAGGGCAATAATTAGGGCAATTTGGCTCCTGCTCTCACCTGCCTTGGCCTGGCTCCACTTGCTCACCTGCTCCACCATCCCACCATGGTCCCGCTTTGTTTGGGCTTACTGGGGCCGACAGCACCTCTAATACTGTCCACTGCCAGCACTGCAACATTAATGCCCACCATGTTCTGCACCACCCCATGGTGGTCAGCATATGTCATAGCGAGCAGTAGAACTCCCAGTCTTCAGGACAAATTCCCAGTCAAATGACCACCAGAGGGGACAATTTGCATATTAAGTTTTTATTATATAGGATTGGCATTTGATTTTTTATATTTTGACTTTTTCTCCTTTAAAATTCATTTCATTGTTAAAATTATTACAGATGTCCTCTATTTTTACCTTGTTGACCCCATCCATTCTGCACCTGCCAGCCCCTGCACCCCCATCCCCTGGCAGCCCTTCACCACCCTATTTTATGTGTCCATGGGTTAGGCATATATGCATATATGTTCTTTGGTTAATCTCTCCCCACCCACTCACTCACTCCCACATTACCTGTGAGATTTGCCAGTGTGTTCCATGTTTCAATGTCTTTGGATCTATTTTGTTCATCAGTTTATTTTGTTCTTTAGATTCTACATATGAGTGATATTATATGATACTTGTTTTTCTTTGATTGGCTTATTTCACTTAGCATAATCCTCTCCAGATCCCTCCATGCTGTCTCAAAAGGTAAGGGATTATTCTTTTTTGCTGCTGCTTAGTATTCCATGATATAAATGTACCACCGCTTTTTTATCCATTCATCTACTGATGGTTACTTAGGCTGTTTCCATATCTTAGCTATTATATATTGTGTTTCTATGAGCATAGGGATGCATATACTCTTTCTAACTGGTGTTTTTGGGTTTCTTAGGATATATTATTTGAAGTGTGGTCAGTGAGTCAAATGGCAGTTCCACATTTAATTTTTTGAGAAAACTTCATACTGTTTTCCAAAGTGGTGATACCAGTCTGTATTCCCATCAGTAGTGTAGTGGCATTCCCTTTTTTCCACATCCTTGCCAGAACTTGTCATTTGTTGATTTGTTGATGGTAGCCATTCTGACAGGTGTGAGGTGATTCCTTATTGTTATTTTAATTTGCATCTCTATGATGATCAGTGACTTTGAGCAATGTTTTTCATATGTCTCTTAGCCATTTGTATGCCCACTTTGGAGAAGTGTCTATTTAGGCCTTTGTCCATTTTTTTAATTGTATTGTTTATATTCCTTTTGTTAAGTTGTATAAGTTCCTTATATATTTTGGATATCAACTCCTTATCATGTGTATCATTAGCAAATATGTTTTCCCATACAGTGGGCTCCTTTTCACTTTGTTGATGGTTTCTTTTGCTGTGAAAAAGCTTTTTATTTACATGTAGCCCCATTTGTTTATTTTATCCATAGTGTCCCTTGCTCTACAAGAGACATCTGAGATTTTACTGTGTATGGTTTCGTCTAGGATTTTTAAGGTTTCACAAATTACATTATACATTTTGAGTATAGTCCTGTGTATGGTGTAAGTTGGTGGCATAGTTTCATTTTTTTTTTGCATGAACCAGTCCAATTTTCTAAGTAGCATTTATTGAAGAGACTGTCTTTACGCCATTGTATGCTCTTGCCTTCTTTATGAAATATTAATTGGACATAATGGTTTGGGCTGATTGCTTAAAAAAACTCTGAATAGGAGCAGCAATTTTGAGAAAGAAGAACAAAATTGGAGGGATCACAATGCCAGATATCAAGTTATACTACAAAGCCACTGTAATCAAAACATCCTGGTACTGGCATAAAAACAGAATTATAGATCAATGGAATAGAACAGAGAACCTAACATTACATTTGAAAGAACTAGAAAAAGAATAATAAAGCAGCCCAAATTAGCATATAAAATAATAAAAATTAGAGCAGAATTGAATGAAATAGAGAATAAAAAGACTGTATAGCATTTTATTCTTTGTTGCATCAAATAATTTAATGCAACAAAGATCTACTTCTTTGAGAAGATTAATAAAATTGAGAAATCTCTGGCTAGACTCACTAAGAAAAAAAGAGAAACAATGAAGTCCAAAATCAAAGAGAAGTTACCATAGACACCACAGAAATGCAAAGGATTATACAAGAATACTATGAAAGAATATATGCCACCCAGAAGAAATGGATAAGTTCCTGGAAATATATAACCTTCTAGGAACCACGAATAAATAGACCAATCAGCAATGAGGAAATTGAAACAACCATAAAACACCTTCCAAAAAGTGAAACCAGATGGCTTTACTAGTGAATTCTAGTAATTAATTCTTAAACGTTTCCAATACTATGGGGTAGTTAAGAGCACAAACTTTGGAGCCTAACATGCCTGTGTTCAAATTCTAGCTGTATGGCCTTGAACAAATGATCTAACCCATTTTAGCTTTAATTTCATCATCTGTAAGATGGAGAAAAGAATAAATATGACATAGGAAGAATAAATGAAATTGGGACATTTCTGAGAACAATATCTGAAACTTGATAGGCACTCTTTAAGTATGTGTTCCTTTGTCAATTATGCTGGATATTGTGCCTTTATCTCTAGAGCCATTCTTCATCTTTTTCTGCCATACTGTGTTTTGAAAGAGAGACCTGTCTTAGACTCCTTCACTAGGCTTCCCTATAGTTTGAAACATTAGACCAATGGGGAACACTAGTAAATGATCAGTTTGAAACATTAGACCAATGGGGAACACTAGTAAATGATCAGAGAGAGGAAATTTGTGATAATTATTGCCAGCCTTTTCCCTGTAAGATGCCATGAGCTGATTAGGTATATCAAGGAAAGGTCACAGCTCCAGTCAGCAATCCCTCCCTATGGAGCCTTCTCTTTCTCCTTCTGGGAGCAACTCCCTCCTGTTGTCTTTTCAGGGCTGAGATGATAACTCACTTCTCATCCCTCCCAGTACCTCTATTGAACTTTTCTCAAATTGATCAATTGAGTGTGTCTGTCTATTTCTTGTGGGGACCCTGATTGGGACATTCTCTTCCCATTTTAAAATATCAGTGCACTAATAGAAGGAAGACACATGCATTCAGTCTCTATGCAAAAGCCTGAATTTGCTGCCCAATCCTTTCTTTGACTTGCTGAGTTCTAACAGGAGGTCAGTTTGACCTAATAAAAAGAACTCAAAACTGAAGGTCAGATGACTTGGGGCTTGGCTTTGGCTCTGCCATAACTTTCTGTGAGTTTGGGAAAGTGACATGGTTCTTTTGTGGGTCTTGATTCTTCTGTCAGATGAAGATATTAAATCAAATGATTTCCACAGTACTTTCTAGTGATTACTCCACAGTGACTAGAATTTTCCCTACTAGAGTTATAGCATCCCTCTGATGTTAATCCATTTAAATTTACATTCAGGAAAAAAAAAGACTGAAGCATCTCCCAATCTTTCTTCAGCAAGAGAGTAAGCCCTGGCCGATTTTGTTCAGTGGTTAGAGTATCAACCTGCAGAAAGAAGAGTCTCCAGTTAGTTCTATTCCAGCCAAGGGCACATACCTAGGTTGCAGGTTCCATCCCCAAACTTGATCAGGGTGCGTTTGGAAGGAAACCAATCGACGTGTCTCACATCAATATTTCTATATTTTTCTCTCTCTCTTCCACTCTCTTTCACTCTCTCTAAAAATCAATGGAAGAAATATTCTTGGGTGAGGATTAACCCAAAAAAGAAAGTAAGAAAAAAGAAGAACAAACTCTTAAAATGATAAGTGAAGCTTTTAAACCTTCCAATCAATCTCTCTGCCCTTTGATGGGCAGATTAGGACTTTTGACATATGAAAGTCCACACTTACAGAACTTCAGCTTGATCTCTTCATAACACACGTGAGTCATTGGAAGGAGACAAATGGTAGGCAGGAAGCAACATACCAATCACTGAAGAAATGCAAACTTAAATGGTAATTCTTCCACATGGCCTTGCCAGGCATCAGAATTTTATGTTGTTGCTATAATTGTTTGGTTTGAACAGTTGTGAGAGTAGGGAGAATAGGGTGGGAGAGCAGTAGTTACACACATCTAGACAAATACACCAATCAAGGCATGTGGGGAAGAATATAGTAGTAAGGGTTAGAAAGAGTGAGGCTGTGCATTGTGATCTATCACATTCTATCCCACTGTTTTGTAGACTTTGTATAAATTGCAGCACTTAATCATAAAAACAAATATGTAAGTAGATATTATGATAATTTTAAGTATGAGTAAATTGGCTCAGAGAGGCTGATAAACTTGACCAAGTTCACCCAGCTTTATTAGCAAGGGGAAAAATCAGCATTTGAACCTAGGTTTTGCAATCCATACTTTCCAGAGAGTGCTAAGTGTGATGTTGTGTATTACATCTGGTGATTTCAGTACACACAGATAGTTTAAAACAATTTATTCATGCACTCAAAAATATTTATTGTGTACCTACTCTATATCAAGCAATGTTCTATATATTGGGATATAGTGCTGAACAAATCAGATGAAATCCTTGCTCTTACCTCCTAAGAGATTCCTTCTTCATGAGGGCGACAGGCAATCAACAAGTACACAAGTAGCAATGTAATTTCTAGTAGTCATAAGTATTTTGAAGGAAATAAAATAGAAAGACATTGATTAGTGGATTGTCATAGGTGGTTTATCTGAGAAAGTGACATTAAAGCTGAATTGAGAATAACTGAGGAGCTGGCCTGCAAAAATCAGGAAAAGGGCCATTTTAGACAGAAGTATAGTAAGCAATGGGAGGGAAGCAAATGTAACTGGTAACTGTTAATATAGGGAAAGAGGTGAAAGTAGGCAGAAGGAATTGAGTGAGGGAAGGAAACAGGATAGATGGATAGATGATAGACAGAGATATATAGATGATAGATAGATAGATAGATAGATAGATAGATAGATAGATAGATAGATAAGATCATTGTAAATACCTGCAGGTTTTGCTTTTATTCCAAGGATGATGGTGATCCAATAGTGCCCTCAACTAATCTACCCACTCAGGTGTTAAAGAAAAGATTTTATAATAATAAATTTGATAACTTAGGATACCTAATGTAAATTTTAGCTACCTCTGAGATTGGAGTTTAAATAAAAAATATATTTCATGACAAAAGTACACAAGGTTCCAGTTCAGCAGTCACCACCCCATTTGGATCTCTGTGTTCATGTGTATAAGTGTGTATTGTGTGGAGGTAGGGATGGTCTGCATGACTCCAAGATTTGGAAGGTCAAGGAGGTGGGTAGGACTACCCCCAAACCTCAGAAGGCCTCAGCCCATCTTCTCTCTAGCTTAAGGAACCTTGAGACTTTTCCTTGGTGCTTAAGGCCATTTTCTCTGCTAGAGTCACTCCTGAATAAACTACAGCTTTCAATGAAAATGAAGGGAAGATACTTGCATGGCTTTGAATCTTGCACTGGCAATTCCAGGGAATTCACAAGATATATTTACATGATGCTGGAAGCATTTACATGATGCTCAAATTGCATAGATTGTGGAGAGGAAATGGTTTATTCAAGTGAAAACTGAGAGGGCTGATTTGATTTCCTAATTCAATCCAAGATAATGTGATGGTAGGGCATGTAAATTATTTTCTCATAGATGGAAGATTTTATCTTTATATTAAAAACTAAATGAAATAAGGGAGGTAGTGCCTGGAGGGCCATACAAAGGCTTCTGATATGGTGGTTGTTGATCTGGGTGCTAGTTACATGGATTTGTTCAGTTTGTTAAAATTCAATGAGCTACACTTATGTTCTGTGCATTTTTATGTATATGTTATACCTCAATAAAATTTAATAAAATATGCCGAAACTGGTGTGGCTCAGTGGATAGAGCATCGGCCTGCAGACTGAAAGGTCCTGGGTTCGATTCTGGTCAAGGGCATATACCTTGGTTGTGGGCACATCCCCAGTGAGGGGCGTGCAGGAGACAGCTGATCGATGTCTCTCTCTCGATGTTTCTAACTCTCTATACATTTCCCTTCCTCTCTGTAAAAAATCAATAAAATATATTATAAAAAAATTATGAAATACTAGGGGCACAGTACATGAGTTCATGCATGGGTGGGGTTTGACAGGCCCACCCCAATTGGGGCTGATTGGGCAGGGCTGGCCAAGGAGAGGGGCTGCAGGCAGTTGGTGGGCTGGCCTCAGCCCCTGATCAAACTCCCAGTCAAACTCTTTATAGAGGGGACAATTTGCATATTAGCCTTTTATTATATAGGATGAAGTAGATGGAATTCAGCCCTGGAAGCATTTTTAATATAATAAAGCTATGATAGTTAATAAGCACTGGAGTAAGTAGTTGGAGACTTAGATTCAGTACAAGGTCTTCCACTAACTCTCATGGATGAGCAATAGTAATGCAGATTTGAGGTTGCTCAATAAATAACATTCTTTATGTTCTTCCTCCAATTCTGAACTGATTGAGAGAAACAAAGAAATGAAACTGGTTGAGATAAAAAGAGCTTTATTTCTGATAAAAGTTCTAGAGAAAGTGGCTTAGATATATTTTCCAAGTGGACTTATTAATTATGAAGTTCAAAATTAGGCAGAAATACTCATCTACACCCCTGAAATGCAAAACAAGTCTAGGTCTTGCCTACATGGGGTATTATATGGCGATGAGTAGAATACAGCTCACTTCCTCTAAAACCAGATAGATCTCTACTGGCTATACATGGACTGTTTCTGCTTCCAAATCTACCAATCAGATAAATTTTCCTCCTCTTGAGGAGCAGTAAATGAGAGGCTGAAGACAGGTCAACAGTGTTACATTAATTGATGTTTCTCTAATTGAGAACAAGAAAGCGAGAAAAAGGGTATCCCAACCTTCCTCAACTAACAATGAAAACCACTTTAGCCATGATGATAATAGTAACTGCCTTTTACTGAGCCCTTATTTTTGTAAGAAATAGGATTGTTTACCCATAAGTGTTTTACATATATTATATAACTGAATTCTTATAATTACTCCAGGAAATAGGTACCCTTATTACGTCCATTTTACAGATGGAGTAACCTATCCAAGGTTACATAGCTAGGAAATGGTGAAACCAGGACTCAAACATAGATTCCAACTGCCAGAGCACAGTGAAAAGTAGAGAGCTCAGCATTGGGATGACTCGATTGAAAAGTCAGTACCATTTACTAGTTGTGTAGCCTTGGGCAGGTTACTAAACTGTTCATTTGTTTCCAAGTCAGTAAAATGGAGACATTATCATTACCTGTGAAATGTTTAGAGTAGATTAGTACAGTGGTTCTCAAAGTGTGATCCCTGCACAAGAAGCATCAGCATCATCAGGGAACTTGTTACAAATAGTTATTGTACAGAATAAGAAACCCTAGGGTGAGGCTCAGTAGTCTGTGTTTTAATGAGTCCTCCAGGTGATTCTGATATATGCTAAAGTCTAAGATTCACTGATCAAGATTATTTCAAAGTTTTCCTCTAACTCTGCCATTCTGACCTCTGTCCTCAATGTTTTCAGTTACCTTTTTCTTCTTGCCAAATGCCCACCCACTAGAGGAGACACTGCTTTACCCTCAAGAACCTCCCACTATCAGACCAATGGTGGTGGTGTTAGAGGACATAGAGCTGCCTTGAGGAATGCCCTTTCTGATTGGGCAACCACATTATTTTAGTGTCTTGGGAAGTCCTGAAAGTCAGATTTTAGTTAGGTTTGCCATGCTACCTCAGATTGTGCTAATGACATGTGAGTGAATAAATATTAAAGCCCAGACCATTAGCCTAAGGTGGGAGTTGTCATGGGTGGCACCAGCTGCCAGGAGTGGTTGGCCTAGAGCAGTGGTCGGCAAACTGTGGCTCGAGAGCTGCCGTTTGACACTTTGTTGACTAATGAGTTTGCCAACCACTGACCTAGACTCTTGATTCCAATAATTACAAGCTGTTGTTGTTCCTTGTGATTAAACCCTTAGAGGTTTGGCCTGAAGTTCAGATACCTACAGGATTAGACTGTATGATAAAGTTAAGAAACTGTTTTCAGCACTATGGATTTTCTTGACTTTCTTCTTACTGCTTCTGCTTCTCCCCTCTGCTTACAGCCCCTAGATGGTCTGGGCATTCTGGCTTCCTAGGTCAGGGAAACAGGATTTGTCAGAGCAGGGGCAGGACTTCAGAAGAAGCAGTATGTTAAAGCTGCAATTTGGAGCAGAGAAAAACAAAACAAAAAACATGCCTTTATATTATATGGTAGCAGATGAAGTCTTCATCAACATCTCAATACAGCTAAGGGATAATATTTGATAATTACATGAAAGGACTTTTAGAAACTGTAAAGATAGAGGATATTATTATTATAAGGAATTCTTTTTTCTTTTTTTTTTATTGTGTTACACATATACTGAATTAGGCCCTTTGGAAAACAATAGTTTGCCAATAAGGCCAATAGAGGGGTTTACAGATGTCTACCTAGTGTGTTTTGAGGGGTGTCATTTAACATCTTAGCATACTGACAGTCTTTCAGCTGGTCCGTTTACTGAGCTATTCCAGAAATGTCTCTACAAAAGTTACAACCACAACACCAAAGAGTTTTTTTCTTCTCAGCAGGCTGCCTGCATGACAAAAGTGATTTAAAGGAACTCTTTAAAGGATTGCATAAAGCTGGTTTAATTGGGAGTGCATACTTTGTGGAGTTTTAAATTAACTCACTATTTGTTCTGCTTCCACCTCTCCATCTTTTCTTTACCATCCCCAATTGTTTTAATTCAGCAGCAGTTTCCCTCCCTTGGGACCATGGTTTTCTCTGATTCTCTCCCTGTTCTTGTTAGCCACATTACTAGCTGCTAGGTACTTAAACAGATACCAATGTGTATGGGATATGCTTCTTCATGCCCTGCCTTTCCTCTATGCCCACCAGCCTATAATGAGCACCTACTGCTTCTGTCTCTTTCTTTGGTCTCATTTTACATTTTCTTTGGGACTTTGAGAGCATCACTGGAATCACATGATGTATGTGAAAGCCATTTCAGCTTAAAGAAAGAAAAGGGATCACAGTGCCATGTTTCTGAATAAATTGCGATTGGGCTGATGAGCTTCAAATAGGCTGACAGGGAAAAAAAGCCTTTGCATATGTTTTCTTCTACCTGAAATGCCATTCCAGCCTTCTAAACCTGGCTTGTCACTGTATCTACAGTAGCTGCACCAATCTGCATTCCCACCAGTGGTGCATGAGGGTTCCTTTTTCTTCACATCCTCACCATCACTTGTCGAGTTTGTTGTGTTGATGATAGCCATTCTGACAGGTGTGAGATGGTACCTTATTGTCATTTTGATTTACATCTCTCAGATGATTAGTGACTTTGAGCATGTTTTCATATGCCTGTGGGTCTTCCTTCTGTCTTCTTTCCAAAAGTATCTATTTAGGTCCTTTGCCCATTTTTTTTTTTATTGGATTATCTTCCTTTTGTTAAGTTGCATGAGTTCCCTGTAAATGTGGGAGATTAAACCTTTATCAGTGATAACATTTGCAAATATGTTCTCCCATACAGTGGGCTTTCTTGTTGTTTTGTTGAAGGTTTCTTTTGCTGTGAAAAAGCTTTTTTATTTTGATGTAGTACCATTTGTTTATTTTTTTCTTTAGTTTTCATTGCCCTAGGAGCGGTGTTGGTGAAGATATTGCTTCGGCATATGTTTGCGATTTCACTGCCTGTAGATTCCTCTAATATTTTTTATGGTTTTCTGTTTTATGTTTAAATTCTTTATCCATTTTGGGTTTATTTTTGTGTATGGTGTATGTTGGTAGTATAGTTTCATATATTTGGATGTATCTGTCCAATTTTTCCAACACCATGTATTGAAGAGACTGTCTAGATTCCATTACATGCTCATGCCGAATTTGTCAAATATTAATTGAGCATAGTGTCTTGGGTTCATTCTAGTTTCTCTATTCTATTCCATTGATCTATATGTGTGTTCTTGTGCCAGTACCAGGATGTTTTGATAATGGTGGCTTTGTAATAGAGCTTGATATCTCGTATTGAGATCCCACCTACTTTGTTCTTCTTTCTCAGGATTTCTGCAGCTATTTGCAGTCTTTTTTTTATTTTTTTATTCCAGATGAATTTTTATAAAGTTCATTCTAGGTCTGCGAAATATGCCGTTGGTATTTTAATGGGGAGTACATTGAATCTATAGATAGCTTTGTTTAGTATGACATTTTAATGATGTTTATTCTACCAATCCATGAATAGGGTATATTCTTCCATCTGTTTATGTCTTCCTCTGTTTCTTTTTTCAGTATCCTGTAGTTTTCCGGGTGTAGGTCTTTTACCTCCTTAGTTAAGTTTATTCCTAAGTATGTTAATTTTTTTATGCGATGGTAAATGGGATTGCTTTTTAGTCTCTCCTTCTGTAAGTTCATTATCGGTGTATGTATATGCCATAGATTTCTTGGCATTAATTTTGTATCCTGCTACATTGCCAAATTCATTTATTAAGTGTAATAGTTTTTTGATGGAGTCTTTATGTCATCTGCAAATAAGGACAGTTTACTTCTTTTCTAATTTGGATGCCTTTTATTTTGTCTTCTTGTCTAATTACAATGGATAGTACTTCCAGTACTATGTGGAACAGGAGAGGTGATGGTGGGCATCCCTGTCTTGTTCCTGTTCTTAGGGGAAATGGTTTTAGTTTTTGCCCATTGAGTCTGATGTTGGCTGTGGGTTTGTCATATATGGTTTTTTATGTTGAGGTATGATCCTTCTATTCCCACCTTGTTGAGGGTTTTTATCAAGAAAGGGTGTTAAATTTTGTCAAATGCTTTTTCTGCATCAATTGATATGACTGTCATCTTTATCTCTCAATTTGTTTATGTGATGTATCATGTTTATTGATTTGTACATATTGTACCATTCTTACATCCCCGGGATAAATCCTACTTGGTCATGGTGTATGATCTTTCTGATGTGCTGCTGGATCTGGTTTACTGGAATTTTGTTGGGGATCTTGCATCTCTGTTCATAATGGATATTGACCTGTAATTCTCTTTCATTGTACAGTGGTACCTCGAAATACGAGTGCCCTAACATATGAGATTTTTGAGATACGAGCCATGAAGCAAGTTATTTTTGCTTTGAAATACGAGCAACATTTGAGATACGAGTAATTGCGCGGATCGGCCCGCTGCACACAACCCACCAGTTTACCGCGACTGGAGTGTCTCACAGTTTCCCACGCCTCAAGGTTACGGAACGAATTAAACTCGTATCTTAAGGTACCACTATATTGTCTTTATCTGGTTTTGGTTTTAGGGTGATGCTGGCTTCATGGAATGAGCTTGAAAGTATTCCTTCCTCTTGAATTTTTTGGAATAATCTGAGGAGTATAGGTTTTAGTTCTTCCTTGAATGTTTGGTAAAACTCCCCTGTAAAGCCATCTGGCTTTTGTTTGCTGGAAGCTTTTTGATGACTGCTTCAATTTCTACTATAGTTATTGGCCTATTGAGATGTTTAGATTCTTCCTGATTGAGTTTTAGAAGGTTGTACTTTTCTAGAAATATGTCCATATCTTCCAGGTTTCCTAGTTTGTTAGAATAAAGTTGTTCATAGTATTTTTTAACAATCTTTGTATTTTGTGGGGATGAGTTATTTCGCCTCTTTCATTTCTACTTTTGTTTATTTAGGTCCTCTCTCTGCTTCATGGTGAGCCTGGCTAGAGGTTAATCAATCTTGTTTATCCTTTCAAAGAACCAGATCTTGGTTTCATTGATCTTTTGTATTGTTTATTTTTTTAGTCTCTATGTCATTTATTTCTGTTCTGATCTTGGTATCTCCTTCTTTCTACTCAGTCTGGGCTTTTCTTGTTGCTCTCCTAATTCTTTGAGTTGTAGAATAGCTGATTTATTAGCATTTTTTCTTTTTTTTTTTTTTGAGGTAGGCCTGTAACACTATAAACTTCCCTCTCAGGATTGCTTTTATTGTGTCCCATAGATTTTGGATTGTTGTGTTTTTATTGTAATTAATTTCCAGGATGTTTTTAATTTCTTCTTTGATCTCTTTGGTAATCTAATCACTGTTTAATAGCATACTATTCAGTTTCCAAGTAGTTGAAATTTTGGGGCTCTTTTTATTGCAGTGTATTTATAATATTATGCCATTGTGGTCTGAAAAAATGCTTGATATTATTTCAATCTCTTGAATTTGGGGAGATTTTGCTTGTGATCCAATATGTTGTCTATTTTTGAAAATGTTCCATTTGCACTTGAGAAAATGTATATTCCATGGCTTTGGGGTGAAATATACATTCTTGTACTGCTGGCTTGGTAGTGATAAATTCCCTTAGTTGTTGTTGGGATTTTTTGTTGTTGTTATTGTTGTTTTTTGTCAGGGAAGCGTCTTATTTCTCTTTCAATTTTGAATGGTAGTCTTTCTGGATAGAGTATTCTTGGATTCAGACCCTTGCTTTGCTTCACTTTGTAAATTTCCTTCCATTCTTTTCTAGCCTGATGTGTTTCTTTGGAGAAATTATTTGGTAGTCTAATGGATCTCCCTTGTATATAACTTTCTGTCTCTCTCTTGCAGCATTTAAGATTCTCTCTTCATCATGAATATTTGCTATTGTAATTATGATGTGTCTTGGTGGGGATCTTTTTGGGTTCATCTTGGGTTGAGACTCTCTGTGCTTGTGTAACTTTTGATTCCCCACATCAGGGAAGTTTTCTTTATAAAAAAATATATAGGAAGGGAGAGGGATAGAAAGCTAGAAACTTCAATGAGAAACATTGATCAGCCACCTCCTGCACACCACCCACTGGGGATGTGCCCGCAACTAAGGTACATGCCCTTGACCAGAATCAAACCTGGTCCACAGGCTGACGTTCTATCCACTGAGCCAAACCGGTTTTGGCAGTGAAGTTGTCTGACATTATTTCTTCAAATAAGTGTTCTAACCCTTGTTCCTCTTACTGTTTTTCTGGCAGCCCTATTATTCGTATGTTGCTTTATTTTATATTTTCCCAAAGCTCCCTTAGGCTCTCCTCCTGTCTTTTAATTTTTTTCTTCAATTGCAGTTCAGTTTGGTGTGCTTTGCTTCCCTGTCTTCTAATTCGCTAATTCGGTCCTCTCCTTCTAGATTACTGTTGAGACTTTCCACGGTGTTTTTTGTTTTGTTTTGTTTTGTTTTGTTTTGTTTTGTTTTGTTTATTGCATCTATATCACTCTTCATTTATTATTGATTCTTATATAAGTTATTGATTTTTTTGATTCATTTCTTCCTGATTCTTATGTAAGTTGCTGATTTTTCCCTCCATCTAGTTTATTAACTGTATGGCCCTTATTCTGAATTCTTTTTCTGATGTATTTTTTTTTTTTTGCATCTGTTTTGCTTAGCTGCTTTGCTGGTGATTCCTCCTTTTCTTTCCTTTGGGGGATTCTTATTCTACCATTTTTGGTCTCACCAACTGATTTAGATGTTGAGGTGTGCAGAGGCTGTTCCTTGGCTGGCAGTGGCTCTTCATGCCTTGGTTGCTCTGTGGGTGGTTGCAGAAGTGGCTTCTCCTCAATTGGCAGTGGCTCCTTTGGTGGGTGCTGTTTGCAGCAGTCACATCTCCTCTGACTGGTGGTGGAGGCTGCTTTGCACAGTTGCTCTCCCTTGGATGGGAGTGGGCTGCTCACATGGCTGCTGCTCCTTGGACTACTCACATGGCTGCTGCACTTCAGATCAGGGCTGGCTGCACACTGCTGCTGTTCCTCAGATGGGGTGGGCTGCTCATGAGGCTCCTGCTTCTTGGACAGGAGCACATTGCTTGCCAGGCTGGTGCTCCTTCGCACAGCTGTTGCTCCTGGGACGGGAGATGTGCTGCTTGCTTGGCCGTTGCTCCTCAGGTAGAAGTGATCTGCATGTGCATCTGCTGCTCCTTGGCTGTGGGCAGGCTGGCCGCTCACCCAGCTGCTGCTTGTCAGACTAATGCAGGCTGCATGTGGTTGCTGCTCCTCAGACCAGTGCTGACTGTGCAGGGCTGCTGCTCCATCGATGTGAGCGGTCAGCTCATGTGGCTGCTGCTTATTGGTCTGGGGTGGGCTGTATGGTTAATGTGGCTTGCTCTCTAGTTCCTGGTTAGACTGGATAGAATTCACCTCGACAAGACACAACACAAAAGGAACAAAGCATGAATATACTCACTACACTTATGACCCCACTATAAGTAACCAACCTGAGAAAAGAGAATTAGGTGAGAGAAAAGAGCACGAATGATATAAAAAAGAGTAAAAGATAGGAGAGGAAAGGAAGAAAAAGGAAAAAAAAATATATATATATGAAAAAAAAAAACAGGAAGAAAAAGGAGTATATATTCCTTTTCTTCCTTTTTCTATATATATGGGAAAACACCACAGAACCTAGAGAAGCAAAAAAAAAAAAAAAAAAAAAAAAAAAAAAAAAAAAAAAAAAAAAAAAAAAAAAAAAAATACAAATACCAAACACCCAGCAGAGAGTGGGGGCAGAATCTGTGGAGATTGAGCTTATATACAGAAAATAAGGTTAGGAATTTGATGAGTATGGGGAGGTCCTCAATTCAGTGTAGAGGAAATAGAAAGGGATCATGGATAAGAAGAAATAGAACAAGAAGAAAATAATAATAATACAGTGGTACCTCGAGATATGAGTGCCCTAACATACGAGATTTTTGAGATACGAGCCGTGTAGCGATCGATTTTTACTTTGAAATACGAGCAACATTTGAGATAGGAGTAATCTCGAGGATCAGCCGGCTGCACATGACCCACCAGTTTACCGCGACTCGAGCATCTCATAGTTTCCCATGCCTCAAAGTTACGGAACGAATTAAACTCATATCTCGAGGTACCACTGTAATAAATTTACAAAAAAAATGATTTAAAAATTGTGTAAAAATAAAAATAAAATAAAATGGAGTGATGTAAAAATAATGTGAAAAGAAATAGAAAATAAAGTAACAAATATAAACAAGGAAACAAAGAAAAAAAGAGATAAAATAATAATAAAAATAAAAATGAAAAAGTAAAGTATCGTTCCTTTGGCTGGCTTAAGATCCCAGTCTTCTGTACTGTCTTTAGGTCAGTCCCTGTGGACTCTCAGGGATTATTTGGATGTTTTTCTCAAATCTTTAGTACTATTCAGGGTGGGATCTGTGTGTGGCTGTATTGTTTGCCTGGACACGAGAGGGAGGGGCTATCTCTTCAGGAAAAAATGGCTGCCCAGGTCCCAGGCTCAGGTATGACCCAGTGCCAGACTCGCCACTACCTCTTCTAGACCCCCTACTCTCTCCGGACTCCAAGGGTCTGCACCTTCTTCCTCACCCCAGCCACGGATAAATGTTTGTATCTGAAAGGTCCTATGAACTAGACTCAGTGAAGAAAAGCTCAGTACACAGAGAGGGGAGAGACTGGGTCTCTGCACACTCCTCCTCTGCCAGTGTTGCATGGTCTGGCCAGCTCTTCAGGCTGAACCCTCTGGATTCAGCCCTTTGTGACTGTGGACCCAGTTCTAGAATTCCTTGTGGTCCAGCAGTCCTGTGGACCTTCTTTCCAAAGTTAGATGCTGTGCCTGTCCCCAGGGATGCGGCTTGGTGCTGTGCAGGTTCCCTCCAACCCTCCAGGCTCAGGGGTCTAGCAGACTCGCCTGCCACGATCCTTGATTTTACCCTTTTCCAGGGATCCTATGCCCTTCCCAGCTGCAAACTCTCACCCACCGAGTCTCCTTCACCAATTTGGGTTGGATGTTACTCGTTTCAGCTGTTCTTTCTATCTGCTCCAGGAAAAAGCTCGGGCACATCTGTCTATTCTGCCATCATTTTGTCTCTTCTTCAATAAAACATGTTTTAAAGTTTCATTTTGAGAATTAAATAAAGTGATATTTTTAAAGCACCTACAATAGTTAGGTTCTCAGTACATGGTTTCATTCATTCATCAATCAATCCATCCATTCATTCAACAAATAATTATTGAGCACCTGACATGTGTCAGGCACTAAAATGTTTGGTGGGTATACACAGAGAAACAAATAGAGCTCCCGCCTTGTGGAGTTACATTCTAGTAAGGAGGGGAACAAAGTAAATGAGTAGACAAGTTAAAAATAAGTCAGACAGAAAAAGACATATACCATATAATTTTATTTATATGTGGAATTTAATGAGCAAAATAAATGAACAAACAAAATAGAAACAGACTCACAGATACAGAGAATAGACTGACGGCTGCCACAGGAGAGGGACGTTAGGGTCTAGGTGGAAAAAGTGAAACGATTAAGAAGTACAAGTTGGTCGTTACAAAATAGTCATGAGAATATAAATTATAGCATAGGGAATAAAGTCAATGATTTATGCTTATAATAGGGTAATATGCAAATTGGTCAGGACACTATCACAGTAACAACCAGTCAGCAGGAGGCTGTGTGTGGCAGGCGCCGGTGGGTGGGGTTGTATATGCATGAGGCCAGGGGACATGTGGCTGCATCAAATAAAATAAAATGTGTTCATATGCCCTAAAGCACAAACATCCCAGCAGATAACTCAATGGAGATTACTGTGTAATCACAATGATTACACAATAAATCATAATGATTACATAATATTAATTACACAATGAACTTATTTTCACACACACAAAAAACCAACAACAAAAAACAAAACATCTCTAGTATAATTTCATTTAAAGATGCTCCAGTAAGGATGCTGAGGCTTTCATCTGCCCCTTTCTACACTGAAGATGAAGGGTTCAAGGAGGAAGGGCTCCAGTTTCGTTTCCTCTGCACCCAGCTTGGAGGCCTCCCTGGGGCAGCTCTCCCTCTGAGCCCTGTACAGGACAGGCACTCTGGCTCCCTGTTTTCACTTTGGGACCCCACTCCCCCTGGGAGTCCGGCATGGAGGGAACTCTCCTTGGAATCCTAGAAATCTGCCTCCTGGGATGACTACACAGCAGCCGGGCCTGGTGAGCCACAGAAAGGGAGAACTACTTATGTGGATATGTATGCTGGCGGTGGCCACACAGCTGCCATAGTTGAAGTCATGCTTGATGGAGGAGAAGGGGTAGCAGGGATTGGAGTCAGCCATGTCGGCCATTGCTCCCTGCCAAATGACATAGAGCAATGGTTCTCTGTTACTTCCTGAACAGCAATCAGCCCCAACTGGGGATCAAACTCAAAACCTAAGTAGGTACCCTGACAGAATGGAACCCAAACCTCTACTGTGGCCAGAGCATGCCAGAGGGTTTTGTTGAGGGGCCCTGACAGGCAGTGCACGGCATAGTGGATTAGAACTTCCTCCTGGTACAGCAAGGTTGTGGGTTAGATCCCTGGTCAGGGCACAAACAAGAAACAACTAAAGAATGCATAATAAGTGGAACAACACAATAGTGTTTCTCTTGCTCTCTTCATCTCTTTAAAATAATCAATCCATAAAAATTAAAATAAAAAATAAACCTTTTGGCTTGCAGAGTAGCTAAAACAGTTAGAAAGTGAAGTCCCATCCCTTCCCATTCATTCAACAAATACTTCATATACTCCTTCAATAATCACACTGGGGATGGGTGTTCATTTGTTTGTTTGTTTGTTTTGGTTAATCCTCACCTGAGGACATTTTTTCATTAATATTTTTAAAGAGAGTGGAAGGGAGGAAGAAAGACAGAAACTAATGTGAGACATCAATTGGTTGTCTCTTGCTGAATCACTGACTAGGGCCCCGGATTGAGCCTGCAACCCAGGTACATGTCCTTGATCGGAATCCAACCCGGTACCCTTCAGTCCACCAAACCAGCATTTTTTTTCTTTTTAAGTCCTCTTCTAAGGATATGTCTGTTTGTGTTTTTTTTTCATTGATTTGAGAGAGAGAGAAAAAAGGAGAAGGAAAGAGAAAGGGAAACACTGATCAGTTGCCCAAGCAATCAGACAGGGATGGAACCCACAACCTGTGTATGTGCCATTACCTGGAATTCAATCCATGACCCTTTGGTGCATGGAAAGACACTCTAACTACTGATCCATACATATCAGGGCCTGCAGGTACATTTAAAATTTTTTTTCAGAGCCATCCTGGTCAGGTGGTTCAATTGGTTGGAGTCTCAAAGGATTTCCTACTGGATTCTAGGTTAGGGCATATACTTAGGTTTAGGGTAGATCCCAGTGGGTCAGCAGATGCAGAGGCAGCCTACTGGTATTTCTCTGTCACATGGATGTTTCTTTCTCTAAAAGTCAATACCTTAATCAATAAAGAAACTTTTAAAATAATAAAATAATAACATCCTCAGGTGAGAATTTATATATAAATTTATATATATAACTTTTTTCAGATCTAAAATTTTCTTTTTTTAAATTTTACTTTTCATTTACAGTTCACATTCAATATCCTATCCTATATAATAATATGTGAATTGACCCAATGGTGGAATGACTGGTCACTATGAACTGACCACCAGGAGGCAAACTCTCAATATAGGACCTACCCTCTGGGCTTATATCTGGAGAGCACAACAGCAGTGGCAGGAGCATCTGTGGAAGCACTAAGGAGCAGCAAGCAGGCATGTGGTAAGGAGTGAGAGGTCCTGTTCTGTGAGAGGGATCCAAGACTCTGAGAGGGCACAGGCTTGACTGAGGGACTCCCCACCACCCACCCCCAGTGCATGAATTTTGTGCACCTGACCTCTAATCTATATATTTAAAAGCCTAAGTGACCATTATGACTAAAAGACTGGAATGACTAGAACAACTGGTCAGTATGATACACATTGACCACCAGAGTGCAGACGCTCAATGCAGGAGTTGCCCTCTGGTGGTCAGTGTGCTCCTATAGCCAGTGTCCCATGGCAGCGGCCAGCCAACTTCTCTTGGTCTCTCCCTCTGGCACCTGACCCACCCTGAGCCATTTGGGGCCTGCTGACCAACCTCCCACAGTCCCTCCCCCTGGCCAGCCAACATCTCACAGTTCCTCCAAAGCCAGCCAACCTCCTGCGGTCCCTCCCCTCATCCTGCCCAGCCCCAAAGGTCCCCAATAGAGGACAGGGCCAGCTGGCCAATTCCCATGGCCCCTCTACCCAACTGGCCTGGTCCTAATGGGCCCTGATCTGGGTGGGGCCAGCTGGCCAACTTCCCACAGTGCCTGCCCTGGCCAAACTCCTTCAGTCCCTCTCCCCAGCCAGCTCTGCTGGGCTGGCGAGGCTCAGGGATCCCATCCATGCACGAGTTTGTGTACTGGGCCTCTAATATTGTAATAACCAGGTACAGTGCCAAGTGGGTACTTGAAATATCAGAAGACTACCTGAAACTAATACAAAATAATGTTGAATGTAAATTGTAATTTAGAAATTTAAAAATTCGTGTTGTCTTGATTTGGGTTCCTTTGAAAGAAGGATGAAGAAAGAGAAAAGGCTGGCATACGGGTGCTTTATGGAGATCTAGATTCTTGGACTGCAAAAGCAAGAGAGCCTACCTGGACAGTCCATTGAAAGAAACCAGGCTTAGGAGGAAGAAAATGGCAGCAGAATAAGCAGAAGTGCCATGCACCTCCTCCTGGGGCCAATCCAGAAAAGCACCTAAGTTGGAGAACATTCACCCTGAAATAACAAATTAGACAGCAGAGGAGAAATTTTTCAATAAAGAAGAGCAGAGGATGCCTTGAGAATGCTACTTTCCAGCCATAACCCATGTGGAACCACCACCATGCTCTGGCAGTGAGTGGTACAGTACCTCCCAGCAGGCTCCCAGACATCTGGTCTAAAGGGATTGTTCCCCAGAGTGACCTCCTACATGAGGCCTCCTCACCAACTGACTTCGACCCAGCATTCCAGTATCTGGCTCCAGCACCCTGCAGTGAGTGCAAGCCAGAGGAAATCCTTTGCCCCCCCCCCCCCGATCTGGGCTCCAGAACTGTGCTGCTAGCCTGACCTGGAGCCACTTGGAACCTGATCCACCCTGAGCCCTGGGATCTGCTGCTGGGGTGACCAGGAGCAACCCAGTGTGCACTCCACTCTGGGACACAGAACAGTGCAGACTGTGTGACCCAAAGCAACCAGCACCCACTTCACCCAGGCTCCCAGGAAAGCCCTGCTGGGGCAACCCAGAGCAACCCAGCACATGCCTCACTCAGGGTCACAGGAGAGCTCTGAATGTGCAACCCAGAGAAAGTCACCCTGGCTTCACCACAGCCATTAGGACAGTACTGAAAGGGCTACCCAGAGAAACCCAGCATATGCTCACTCGGCGCAACAGGAGAGCACTGCCTAAAACCTGGATAAAGCTGGTGTACCCAGCCAGGAGCCACACATTCATGCTGCAAGTGCATTGCCAGAGGGACCTAGGGCTCCATCCTGCCATGGGTGCTGGGGTTACATAGTGAATTGCATGCTAGAAGGCTCTGGGTACTCACAGGGCATAGCACACCAGAGAAACAGTGCACATGCTCTTGGCACCCTGAGCATCTGAAGCAGCCAACTGAGGGACCATGTCCATGGGAGAAGGGGATAAAACTCAGACCAGAGAAAACAAAGGTTTGAGACTCAAAGAAGACCCAGCCCCTGGGTTAACAATTTCTGGATCATTGGCCTGATAGGGTCTTCAACCTCTCAAACCCCAAGCAGGGTGCCTAGGCCAGAAAGAGACAATAAAAATGGGGAGACAAAGAAAGAAAAGAAGGAACCACCAGGAAAGGAACTAAATGAAATGGAGGCAAACAATATGTCAGAGAAAGCATTTTGAGTAAGGGTCATAAAGTTCTAAAGCAGCTAGAGGCTAGATCAGCAGTTGCCAACTGATGGTCCTTGAACCACTGGTTGTCTGTGAAGTCCAAAAGACTGGAGACCACTGTTTTAAGAAAACCTTTGAAGGAGCCGTGATCAATTGGTGGTCCCCATACCACTGGTGGTCTGTGAGGTCCGAAACATTGGTGACTGCTGTACTAGATAATATAATTAACAAGATATGCAAAAATCAAGAGGAAATGAAGAATGATATAGCAACACTGCAAAACACAATGTAAGGTTTCAATAGTAGATTAGAAGAAACAGAGGACAAAATCAGCAAGTTAGAAGACAGGGTAAAAAAAAATACACCCAATAGGAACTGCAACTAGAAAAAAATATCAAACACAGGAGTAAAGTTTAAGAGAGTTTTAGAAAAACATGAAATGAAGCAACATCCACATAATAGGGGTGCCAGAAGGTCAAGAAGAGGAGCAAGGAATAGAAAACCTATTTGAAGAAATAATGACAGAAAATCATTATCTCCCCATGACTTGGGAAAGAAATAGTCACACAAGCACAGGGAGTCCCTAACAAGATGAAGCACAAAAGACCCACAACAACTCTTGTAATTACAATGGCAAACATTAATAAAAAAGAAAGAATATTAGGAGATGAAAGAGAGAAAGTTATTGACAAGGGACCTCCTATTATACTATCAAATGATTTCTCAACAGAAAGACATCAGACAAGAAGGGAATGGAATGAAGTAAAAAAAGTGATGCAAAGCAAGGTACTGAATCTAAGAATACTCTATCCAGCAAGGCTATCAATCAAAATTGAATGTGAAATTAGGAGCTTTGCAGACAACAAAAAAAGGATAAGGGAGTTTATTACCACCCAGCCAGCACTTCAATAAATGCTAAAGGGACTGTTGTAAAAAGAAGAAATAAAAAGGAAGAGGGAACACAGTCATAAAGAATAAAAAAATGGCAACAAACAAGTACCTATCAATAATAACCTTAAATGTAAATGGCCTAAATGCTCTAATGAAAAGATATAGAGTGGCTGAATGAATAATCAAACATGACCTATATATACGCTGTCTACAAGAGACCCACCTCAGAAAAAAGGACTCACACAGACTGAAGTGAAGGGACGGAAAAAAAGTTTCAGGCAAACAGAAATGAAAAAAAAAAAATCAAGGGTAGCAATACCTATATCCCACAAAATAAACATCCAAGTGAAGGCTATAATGAGAGATAATAAAGGCCACTTCATAATACTAAAGGAATTGATGCGAGAGGCTATAACTCTAGTAAACAAGTATGCACCCAATACAGGAGCACCCAAATACATGAAAAAGCTTCTGAAAGATATCAGGGGAGAGATTAACATCAATAAAATCATAGTAGAGACTTTAATATCCCATTGTCATCACTGAATAAATCTTCTGGACAAAAAATCAACAAAGACATAGCAATCCTAAATGGATCACTAGAAGAGATATAACAAATCGACATCTTCAGAACATTTCACCCAAAAGCAATGGAATATACATTCTTCTTGAGTGTATATGGGACATTTTTAAATACAGACCACATATGAGGACACAATATATAATTTCTTCAAATTAAAGAAGGTAGGAATCATATCAAGCATCTTCTCAGATCACAATGAATGAAATTAGAAATAAACAATAATAAAATAATAAAAAACAATCAAATACATGGAGGCTAAATAGCATGCTGTTAAACAATGATAGGGTTATCAAAGAGATCAAAGAAGAAATAAAAAAAAATTCTGAAAAACAAAAATGAAAACACAACAATCCAAAATCCATGGGACACAATGAAAGCAGTCCTGGGAGGGATGATTATAGCACTACAAATCTACCTTAAATAAATAAATAAATAAATAAATAAATAAATAAATAAATAAATAAATACTAAAAAAATGGTAATAAGTTAACTACCTCTTTTACTTAAGGAACTAGAAAGGGAGCAACAAAAATATCCCAGAGTGAGTAGAAGGAAGGAAAAAAATATATCAAAGCAGAAATTAATGACATAGAGACAAAAAAAAAACACAACAACAACAAAAAAGATCAATCCAACCAAGAGCTGGTTCTTTGAAAGGATAAACAAGATTGATGAACCTCTGGACAGGATCACCAATTAACAAAAGGAGAGGACCCAAATAAACAAAACCAGAAATGAAAGAGGTGAAATAACAACCGACTCTACATTCATACAAAAGTTGTAAAAAATATACTATTAAAACTCTATTTGATAAAATGGACAACCTATATGAAATGGACATATTCCTAGAAAAATACAAACTTCCAAAACTTAATCAGGAATAATAAAAAATCTGAATAGACTGATAATTATGGAGAAAATTGAAACAGTAATAAAAAAAACTTCCAGCAAACAAAAGTCCTGGTCCAGATAGCTTTACAGGGGAGTTTTATCAAATATTAAAGTAAGAATTAAACCCTATCCTCCTCAGACTCTTCCAAAAAATTCAAGAGGAAGACAAATTTCCAAGCTCTTTCTATGAAGCCATCATTACCCTAATCCCCAAACCAGATAAAGACACCACAAAGAAAGAGAATTACAGGCCAATATCCTAAATGAACATAGATTCTAAAATCCCCAACAAAATTCTAGCAAATTGGACCCAGCATTACATTAGAAATATCATATACCATGACCAATTGGGATTTATTCTGAAGATGCAAGGCTGGTACAATAAACAAATTGAGATACAAAAATCACATCATCATATCAATTAAAGCAGAAAAAGTAACTGTCAAAATTCAACACCCTTTCTTGATAAAAACTCTCAGCAAAGTGGGAATAAAGGGATCATACCTCAACATAATAAAATCCTTATATGACAAACCTAAACAAACATTATACTCAATGAACAAATACTAAATCCATTTCCCCTAAGAAAAGGTAAAAGACAGGGATGCCCTCTTTCACCATTTCTGTTGTACATAGTACTGGAAGTACTAGCCATAATGATCAGATAAGAAGAAAAAATAAAAGGCATCCAAATTGAAAAAGAAGAAGTAAAATTGTCCTTACTTGCAGATGACATGATATTGTACATAGAAAACCCTAAAGACTCAATAAAAAACTACTAGACTTAATAAATGAATTCAGGAATGTAACAGGATACAAAATTAACACCCAGAAATCTATAGCCTTTTTATACACCAATAATGAACTCACAGAAAGACAAACTAAAAAATGCCACTTACCATTGCAACAAAAAATTAAGATACTTAGGAATAAACTTAACTAAGGGGTAAAATACCTGTACTCTGAAAACGTCAGGATGTTGAAAAAAGAGATAGAGGAAACTGAAACCGGTTTGGCTCAGTGGATAGAGTGTCGGCCTGCGGACTGAAAGGTCCTGGGTTAGATTCTGATCAAGGGCATGTATCTTGGTAGGGGGCACATCCCCAGTAAGAGGCGTGCAGGAGGCGGCTAATTGATGTCTCTCTCTTGTCGATGTTTCTAACTCTCTATTCCTTTCCCTTCTTCTTTATATTTAATAAAATATATTAAAAAAAAAGAGAGATAGAGGAAGGCATGAACAAAAGGAAGACTATACAGTGTTCCTGGATTGGTAGAATCGATATCATTAAAATGTCCATACTGCCCAAAGCAGTTGATAAATTCAATGCAATCTCCATTAAAATACCAAGGCATATTTTACTGACCTAGACAAAATGGTCCAAAAATTCATCTGGAATAAAAAAAAGACCCCAAATAGCTGCAGCAATCCTGAAAAAGAAGAACAAATTTGGAAGGATAACAATACCAGATATCAAACTATATGACAAAGCCACTATTCTCAGAACTGCCTGGTACTGGCACAAAAAAATAGACATATGGACTAAAGGAACAGAACAGAGGACCCAGAAATCAATCCAAGCCATTTTGCTCAATTAATATTTAACAAAGGAGGCAAGAGTATACAATGGAGTCAAGACAGTCTCTTCACTAAATTGTGTTAGAAAAATTGGACAGATACACATAAAAAATGAAACTAGACCACCAACTTACACCATGCACAAAAATAATCTCAAAATGAATAAAGGTCATAAACAAGATGGGAACCCATATAACTCTTAGAACAGTGGTTCTCAGCCTTCCTCATACTGTGATCCTTTCATACGGCTCCTCACCGTGTGGTGACCCCCAACCATAAAATTATTTTCGTTGCTACTTCATCACTGTAATTTTGCTACTGTTAGGAATCGTAATGTAAATGTCTGATATGCAGGATGTCTTAGGCGACCCCTGTAAGAGGGTTGTTCGACCCCTAAAGGGGTTGTGGCCCACAGATTGAGAACCGCTGTCTTAGAAGAATCCATAGTCAGCAAAATATCAGACATATGTTGTAGCACTGTCTTTACCAATACAGCTTCTAGGACAATAAAAACAAAGGAGAAAATAAACAAATTGGGGCTGCATCAAAATAATAAAAAAAAGCTTCTGCTAAGCAAAAGAAACCTTCAACAAAACAACAAGAAAGCCCACTGCATGGGAGAATATATTTGCCAATGTTACATCCTATAATGTTTAATCTCCAAATTTTTTTAAAAAATATTTTATTGATTTTTTACAGAGAGGAAGGGAGAGAAATAGAAAGTCAGAAACATCAATGGGAGAGAGACATCAATCAGCCGCCTCCTACACACTCCACAGTGGACATGTGCCTGCAAGAGAGGTACATGCCCACAACCGGAATCGAACCTGGGACCTTTCAGTCCGCAAACCGACGCTCTATCCACTGAGCCAAACCGGTCCCTGCTGATCTCCAAAATTTAAAGGGAACTCATATAACTTAATAAAATGAAGATAAACAATCCAATAAAAAATTGGAAAACTTTTCAAAAGTGGACATACAGAAGGCCAAGAGACATATGCAAACATGCTCAAAGTCACTAATCATCAGAGAGATGGAAATAGAAATTACAATGAGGTAACATTTCACACCTGTCAGAATGGCAATCATCAACAAAAGACAAGTGCTGGTGAGGATGTGGAGAAAAGGGGACCCTTTTGCACTACTGGTGGGAATGCCGACTGGTGCAGCCACTGTGGGAAACAGTATGGAGTTTTCTTACAAAGTTAACATTGAACTCCCATTTGACCCAGTAATCCCACTTCTAGGAATAAGTCATAAGAAATCAGAAAAAATATATGCACCCCTATGTTCATAACAGCACAATTTACAATAGCTAAGTTTTGGAAACAGTCTAAGTGCCCATCAGCAGATGAGTAGATTACAAAGCTGTGGTACATCTACACAATGGAATACTATACTTCTGTAAAAAAAGAAAGAACTCTTACCATTTGCAACAGCATGGATGAACATGGAGAGCATTATGCTAAGCAAAATAAAGCAGTCAGAGAAAGATAAATATCACATGATTTCACTCTTTTGTGAAATATAATAAACAATGTATACTGATGAACAAAATAGGTCCAGAGACACAGAAGCATCAAACAGATTGTCAAACCTCAGAAGGAAGGCAGGGGAGGATAGGTAGGTGTTAAAAGATCAATCAAATGACCTGTATGAATGCGTATAAGCATAACCCATGGACACAGACAATAGGGGGTTAAGGCATGTGCTGGAGTGTGGGAGTGGCTGGGGAGACTTCAATGGGGTAAAAGGGAGTCACATGTAATACTTTAAACAATAAAGAATTTAAATTTTAAAAAAGATTTAGAAAAACGGGGGAAAAAATCTCAGCAGATTTCTCAGATAATTAAGGGTCTTCCAGTTCCTGTTAAGGAGTTTGAATTAATGTAAATGCAATAGGAAGCTACAGCTAGATTGTTAGTGGATAAGTGGTATAGTGAGTTTTATATTTGTAACCACACATTTGTCTATTTTATGGTTTGTGGATTTTAAGGGATCAAAAATAGAAGGAAAGTCAGTTAGCAACGTATTGAAGTAGTCTAGTTGAGAAGTTGCAGTAGCTGGGACTAGAATGGTATCAGTGGAAATGGATAGAAATGGTCATATTTGAGATATCTTTCAGTGATAAGACAATCATAGATATCGAATGGATCGGATATTGGAAAATGGAGGAACCTAAGATGATTCCTAGCTTTGGGTTTGGACAAGTTGGTGGATAGTGGTATGTTTGTTGACGTAGTGATGTCTGGGAAAAGAGCAGGCTTGAAAGAAAAAACAAGAGTTATGTTTAAAATATATTGTTGTAGTCTGAATACTTGTAGCCTCTCAAATTCATATTTTTGAGTACTAACCCCCAATATGATGATATTTGGAGGTGGGGCCATTGGAAAGTAATTGCATTTAGCTGAAGTCATGAGGCAGAGAACCAAAAAGAAGAAAAGATACTAGAGCTCTTTTTTCTTTTCCATGTAAAACACAGCAAGAAGACAGCCATATGTGAGCTAAGAAAAGGCTCTTGTCAGAAATCTGATCTGCCAGCTCTTCAACCTTGGACTTCCCAGCCTATGGATTGCTTCAGAACTGTGAGAAATAACTGCCTGTTGTGGAAGCCACTCAGTCTATGATATGCTGTTATAGCATCCTGAGCTAAGACACATGTTAAATTTATAATGCCTATTAGATACCAGAGGTGTCAGACAGATTTATGTATTTGGATGCCACAAGAGAGGGCAGTATGGTGGATATCAATTTAGGAGTCATTTGCCTATGGGTTGTATTTAAGATTATAAGATTGTAGAAGATTACCAAAGGAAAATTTTAGAGAGGATAAAAAAATATTAGTAATGGTGATGGTGATAATAATAAAAAAAAAACATGTAATAGTGTTTGTTTTATGCTAGTACTGCTCTAAGTGCTAATATATATATATATATATATATATATATATATATATATATATTAAACTTTATAATTACACCATGAAGTAGGTGTTATTAGTATTCTTACTTTACAAATGAAGAATTTTAGGGATGATACATTATATAAATTGTCCAATTTAACACGAGGTAGCAGATAGGATTAAAAACCAAGAAGTTGGCTTCCAAGTCCACTCTCTTTAACTACTGTGCTATTGCCTCTTAAGAGAAGACAAAGAGAAATCATACCTGGGGTTCTATCACATTTATAAGGGAGAAAGAAAACACAGCAAAGGAGATTGATAAGGAATAACTAGGAGAATGTGATGTCATGGAAGTCAAGGGAGTAAGTATTATCAATAAGGAGGAACTATTTTACCACGTTAAATATTTTTGAACAGTTATATAAGAAGAGATAAAGGGTTTCCAAGGGATTCATCAATATGGAAATCAATGGTGTTCATTTCCTTCATTATTAATGTTTACCATTTTCTGAAAGACTCTCCTCTTCATTCACTATATCTTTTTGTCCTTTAGTATTATAATTGACCTTCTTGGCCATGAATATAATCTGCCACTTGGTATGTGCAATAAGATCACTTTGTTTCCTATGGGATGCATTCTAACTAGCAATTTATATTGGAACTTTTATACCACTGTCTTATTTCAAGATGCCAATGTCTAGATTTTATGGTATTTCTTATAGAGATATTTTCCTAATTCATCAGAGGAATTACATTAGAGGTTCTCTTCTAGCTATTTGCATATTTGGTTCATTTAGAGTAGAAAAGATGAGAGTAGAAAAATGGCGGTGGAATACACAGATGAGTCTGGAGCCTTGTCGCTGGGCAGAGGGAGAGAGAGCAGCTGAGAGTCGCACTGGGAGTGTTTGTTGACAAGTTAAGTGTCAGTTATCCTCTTAGGAGAAGGTGGGGGACTGCTGGACGGGGATCGCCTGACCAGGCAGCCCCACTGCCACGGGGTTTTTGTCTGCCAGAGCCACCAGCACAAACACAGAGACCGCACCATCTTGCAGAGGGAGGTGGATGTCTACGGCAGTCTGAAAGCTATAGCTACAGCACCCACCAAACAGCCGGGGGACCCAGATCACCACTCTCCAATCGGCACAGACAGATGGATTCAGAGGAGCTCCACATGGCACACGGAAAGGTCAGATTTTGCCTAGGGTAGGGTGAGGTGTCCTGTCCCCAGAACAGAGATGTGCACACTGTGAGAACTGAGCTGTGGAAAAACGGCTTCTGGAGAGGTCCATAGATGTGGGGCAGGGTGTGATTCCTAAGTGTGGAAGGGGACTCTTAGAGCTGTGGACAGAGCCGAGCTCTAGAAAACAACTCATTTTGATCAGAGGCAGGACAGCCTGGGAGTTATTACAGTATCTTAGCTGTTCAAATCCCCACAAACCGGTATTGAGAACCACAGAGTAGCAGGATCTAAGCACAGCCTAGAGAGGTCCTGCGCTTAGTCTCAGAGGTCACTTCCAAAACACTGCCACCCAGTGGATGAAGCACAAATTGACTCTCAAATAACCACAAAAGAATACAGAGATTAAAGCAAATCTCAGCAGTGGAACACAGGGAACTGCAATACCCCCTGACTGGGAAACAGGAGTGCCAAGCAGAATAATAGTGGAAGTGAATGACCTCTAGTACTGCCCATTCTATTTCATTTCCTTTTTTTTAATTTCTTTTTTCCTTTTTGCATATTTTAATTAAAAAACTATATTTTCTCAATTTATTTTACCTTTTTAATTATTACATATTTGTTTTCAACTAGTATTATTATTACTACTAGTTTACATTTTTAGAAAAAAAACAAGTGGCATTTTGTATTCTCTTTATTTTACTTTGGGATTAGAGTTCTACATTCTATTTTCATCTTTTCTTTACATAATTGTACTCTATCTCAAATCTACCTTTATGCCAACACTCTCCCCCTAACTTTCCCCATTTTGTTGTCTTCTTTCTCTTTCCCTTTTCCAACTTTAGATTCTTTCTATTATTTCTCTTTACTGGGTTAAAATTTCACCCCACATATATATCTAATTTCAAATCCCCTACTCCAAGTCCATACAAACACCTCTCATCTTGTCTTCACTATCCAAAAAGTTGTTTTTCTCTAGGTCCTTTTGTTGCTGTTTGCCTGAACGGTGATTATATCGATTTTTTGTACTTTTTTGTGAGATTGTTTTAGCTTATTCTATTTGTTTTATTTTGCTTTTTGTTTGCTTTGTTTGGGTTTGTTTTTTACATCTCTTTTCCCTCGCTTCCCTCCATACCAGTTGTAATTAGTAGTTTCTATTAATCTCCAGGTGCTTGTTGCCAGCATTTGTTGGGATTAGTGGAAGTTCTATTGGAGTTTTCTCCTCACATCTATATTTTGTTCCCCTTTTCTATCTTATCCTCTTTCTTTTCCCTCTGACATTTTTTCTCTTTCTCTCCTCCTCCTCCTCCTC
>PVJN01013413.1:0-49650 GCA_004026805.1 Lasiurus borealis
TTAGTTTGTAACAAAAGTTATATAAATAGATATGTAATACTTGAAATGAATCTGATTTCTGAAGTTGGGGGAGGTTGGGGAGGGGTTAATTTAGAAAAGGAAAGGAAAATAATGATCTTGGTTATATAGCAATAATATTAGCTTAACCTTGGGTTACAAGTATGACAAGATGACAAAGGGCTAAATGCAAATATCTCTTTCCCAATGTTGCCTATGAGTCACAAAGATAAATGTGAAAAAACTTACAGGAAGAAGAACCTGTGATCAAACACTTCTCAGCGGATTCAGCTGTCATCAGCACATCTCTTTTCCTCCATCTTGCTGATGGCTAGTAACAAACATGGTTTTCTGGTCTTCCTTCCCGGCTACTTACAAGCACTGGCTTCCTTGATCTTGGAATGTCCTTTCGAAAATCCTCCTAAAACCAGTGAAAAGTATTTGAGTATTTGGCTCCTCCTTCTCTAGGTGGTTATTTAATCCTCAATTTCTAACTCTCATTATTCATCAGATCCCAGGTGAGAAATAGCCTTGTTTACAATTGAAACTACTATATTTCCAAGCAAAGATGAGCTGTTGATTTATGTATAAAACAACACTGTGCTTCAAAATTCCTCAGGTCACTTCTGGGCAAGGAGAATAAATATATTATTCTCAGTGGTCATGGTCTAAGAGGCCAAAGTTAGCCTTTCTTTTCACAGATAATAGATTTATTGAATTTTAGAGTTGAAAGAATCCTCAATAGTATTCATTTCACAGATGAAAAAAATGAGGCCTTAGAGACATAGTACTTTACCCAAGGTTAAGTGTTTAGTTTGTCAAAAATATAGATTTAAAGCCCTTGTACTCTGTCTATTATATTCAGTGCTTCTTTCATAATAATAAAAATCACACTAACAGTGAAATTTCTATAGAAACTAAGTGCCAAGTTTACATTACCCTTTTAACAGCTCTGAGGTATGCATGACTATTATTATACCCATCTGACAGATAAGAAAGATAAAGCAAAGAATTGGTAAATAATCTACCCAAGGTCAGGAAAAATTCAAAGACCTAGGATTCAAAACTAAGCAATCTGGCTCCAGAGTCTATATGATTTTCCATTACACTACTCTGCTTCTTTACCTGGGGAGGCTCTCATTCCAGTGACTGTGTTTCTAAAATGAGACCTTTCTCACTAACTTTCAGTGTGATAAATAGGATAAATAACACCCTAAGGAAGAAGTACACCTGAGGCGTTGTCAATGATCAATTGGGGCAGGAAAACCAAGCATCTTGGATAAGAAAATGATAAAGAAGGGAAATAAGGAATACTTTCCATTTGAACCCAGATATAAGCTTCAGAGACACTGGAGCACAGCCGGATTATTGCCATTGGAAAATGAAATAATCAAACACGGGTAGAGTTACCTAGAGTTGCAGAAGAGTTTGTATTTCCTTTTTCTCACTAAGCTTCTTGACAGCTGTTCCTAAAAACACAGGTCATGCCCAGCCTGTGTTGCTCAGTGGTTTGAGCATCAACCTTTGAACCAGGAGGTCATGGTTTGATTCCCAGTCAGGGCACATGCCTGGTTGTGGGCTTAACTCCCAGTGTGGGGCATGCAGGAGGCAGCCGATCCATGACTCTCTTTCATCATTGATGTTTCTATCTCTCTGTCCCTTTCCCTTCCTCTCTGGAATAAAATATATATATATATATATTTAAAGCAGGTAATGTCTTCTGCTGCACTTTCAGACTCCGTACATACTAATATAACCGGATCTGCGAACCATTCTTCACTATAAAACTGCCTTGCAGGCTCAAATAAAAGCTTGGTACCAACTTTTGTTGTAACTATAGACCCATGCAGAAGTCTGTGTGTAGGAACACATTTAGTTCACCCTTGTAAGGGAAGCCAGCTCAAAACATCGAAAACCCTCACAAAAAAAAATAACTGTATCAGCCCTGACAGGTTTGGCTCAGTGGAGAGACTGAGGGGTCCCAGGTTTGATTCTGGTCAAGGGCACGTACCTTGGTTGCGGGCACATCCCCAGTAGCAGGTGTGCAGGAGGCGGCTGATTGATGTTTCTCTCTCATCAATGTTTCTGACTCTCTGTCCCTCTCTCTTCCTCTTGGTAAAAAATCAATAAAATATATTTTAAAAAATAACGGTATCAGGTATCTACTGCTGCATAACAAACCACTCCAGTATGTAATGGCTTGAAACAACAAATCAAATTCATTAGTACATGGGTTGGTTGGCTGGTTCTTACATTACTTTTGCCTGGAAATCACGTATGTAGCTATATTGAGCAGATAGGGCTGGTGAGATCTGAGTTCTGTTTAAAATAGCTGGGAGGTTAGGCCTCTTTCTTTTTTAAATTTTTAAAAAAAATGTATTACATGTAAACATATTTTCCCATTGCCCCCCCCCCCCCGACCTCCCAGGCATACCCTCACCCCCCAGTGTCTTGTGTTCATTGGTTATGCTTATATGCATGCATACAAGTCCTTTGGTTGGTGGTTTTTATTTTTTTTTTCATTTTTAAAGTATATATTTATTGATTTTTCACAGAGAGGAAGGGAGAGGGATAGAAAGTCAGAAACATCGATGAGAGAGAGACATCGATCAGCCGCCTCCTGCACCACCCCCCCCCCACTGGAGATGTGCCCACAAGCAAGGTACATGCCCCAAACCGGAATCGAACCCGGGACCTTTCAGTCCGCAGGCCGATGCTCTATCCACTGAGTCAAACTGGTCTCGGCTGGTTGATGGTTTTTCATCTCAGACTTTCTGCTGCATGATTATATTAGGTTTCCAAGAGAGAAAAATAAGAAGCTCTAAGACCTCATAGGGCCTTATTCCAGAGCGTGGGCAGTATTATTTCTGTCATGTTCTACTGGCCCAAGAAATATAAAAGGCCAGCCTTCATTCAGGGTTACACGAGACTGCACAAGTCCATGAATTCAGGTTGGTGTGATGCACTGGAGGTTATTCTACAGCAATCTATCACTCATGACTTCTTAAAGCTAGACCAATCTTTCTCTGCTAAGATTGGTCGGTGTAGCAGCAGCTTAAGCAAGAGAAGTTAGCATTCATTACTGAGGAACCAACGAGGAAAGGCTGTGGCTGCCTTCGAGGGCTGCCATATCAAAGTACCACAACCCAGGCGAATGTATAGCAACGTGAGCCAAAAATATGCTGTTCAATCCAATTATGCTTAAAGTACAAAAAGAATAAAAACAAATCGTTTTGGATATGCAATAACTGAGGCAAAATCATTGCCATGAGTATACGCTGAGAAAACTAATGGAGAACAAATTTAAGACAATAAAGATATTCACAAGGAAATCATAGAGAAAAATGCCTTAATAATATTTTAAAGATATTTTAATTGATTTTTAGAAACAGAAGAAGGGAAAGAGACTGGGAAACATTGATGTATGAGAGACACATTGATCGGTTGTCTCCTGCATGCATCTTGACCAGGGAGCAAAACCCACAAGATGGGGAGCAAGCCCACATCCTAGGCATGTACCCTTTTATTGGAGAACTGCACAGGTGGGATTTTTCCATTGTCATTCGGAGTGCTTTTCTGATATCTTTTCTTCCTTTATCGATTAAGGTATTACATATGTGTCCTTACCTCCCCATTACCCCCTCCCCCACTCCCGTTCATGCCCTCACTTCCCTGGTGTCTGTGCCCATTGGTTATGCTTATATGCACGCATGCAAGTCCTTTGGTTGCTCCCCTTACTCCCTCCCTCCCCTACCTCCCCTCTGAGGTTTGAGCATCTGGTCCATGTTTCTCTGTTTCTGTTTTTGAGAAAAAAATTTCTCTAAGGCTTGCACAGGAGAATGAGTCACTTTTATTTGCTTGGAGTTATAGCCCTCGGTTTGCAAAGTCCCATTTTCCTTAAATCAGTCCTAGACAATGTGCAGCTAGGGATTCCAGAGAGTGAGAGGCAAAGTCAGTGTCCAGAGTTTCCATCCCACGGTGGAGTGGGTCCTGTAGAGCATCAGGCTAGTTCCAGTCCATTAATCCATTGTGTTTGGGGGTCCACGTGGCCATGTGGGCAAATATAGGGGAGCATGCCCCCTGCCACAGGAGTCCCAAGAGAGCAAAGAGGTCTGGAATGAGAGAACTCCCTTTATTCAGGAGCTTAGGTGTCTCAGATTTCACACCCTTTTATTTTATTTTTTTATATATATTTTATTGATTTTTACAGAGAGGAAGGGAGAGATAGAAAGTCAGAAACATCGATGAGAGTGATACATTAATCAGCCGCCTCCTGCACGCCCCACAGTGGAGATGTGCCTGCAAGCAAGACACATGCCCCAACCGGAATCGAACCTGGGACCTTTCAGTCCGCAGGCCGACGCTCTATCCACTGAGCCAAACCGGTCTTGGCTTTTACACTCTTTTAGTGGCCAAGCCTCCTCTGGCCAATGACCTGCTCCCAGGTGTGACTGATCAATAATCACCTTTTCTATGTCATTCAGTCCTTACCAGGCACGCATCTAGTCTTTCTTTGTTCAGTCCCTTCATCTAGGATCTGTGGGGAACAGACCTGGAGAGTGTTAAACCTCGGCTTTCTGATAAACCTGTACAAATGGCATGCCTGTATTAGCTGGACTTCCCTTTGACCCTTTCCTGTTAACAAATTAATAACCGGGTTCATTGCAATGGCACCATCCTGACCAGGAAGCAAACCTGCGACCTGCTGGTCCATGAGATGATGTTCCTACCAATTGAGCTACACGTGTGGGGAAGAAAGCACAAAATACAATGTAAAAAAATACATAAAATAATAATGGAGAAATAATATAACATGAAGGAAATTCTTCCAGTGCCACATTGGTATCACTGCAGCTTTATCACTTCAATTTGTTCTCCCGGATCTGTGTCTTTTTCTTGGAGGCAGCGTAAAAGAAGTAGCAAGGAGTTAAAATCTCCCACGAAGAAGCCCTCAACAAAAATTGATGGAAGTTGGTGAATAAATACTTCAGATCCCTTGATCCTTGGAGAGACAACTCTGAGTTATGTGTATTACAATCTTCCCCAGAAATTGTTCACAATATTAAGGTTCAGTCACCCACAGAAACAGCTAGCATAATGCCCCTTTTATTTGTCGCTTTGTCTTTCCTTTTCAGTTCCGTACTTTTCTACCAGGCTTTCTTGCCCTTCACAAATAAAGAAGCTATGCTTCAGTCACGATTTTATTGTTTGCCTCTGAGGGAACACAAATTAAGACAATGTAACTAGCCAAAATTGATTGCGGAAGGAAAACGAAAATAAAAAGTCTTACACATATCTAATTGCATCGTCTGTAATTGCTAGGGGTCCAAGGAGATCATTTAAAGTTGCAAATGAAGTCACAGAGGCGTAAGCATATTTGAACAGAATTGGTAAACAAAAAATCTAATATAATTACCTAAAACTGAGTGGTAAAAGTGAAGGAAGGAACTTAAAAGGATGAAAGAATTTTATCAGTTTATCATTGCTCAGCTAACAGATACTGGTTAAGAAATGGAAGATAAAGGGTATTATGCAAATTTCCAGTTTTAAAATGAAAATGGCAAAGGAAAGCCTCCAAATTTTTTCTCCTCCATACAAGCAATGGAAAATATTGAGAAATGATCAGAATAGGCTTTTCAGAACTCTGAAAATTAAAAAAAAAAAACATTACACAGGAAAAACAATCCATAGAAGATATTTGTGAGGAAGCACAAATATTTGATTTGCTAGGTAATGACTCTAAAATGAGCTGTTTTAAATATGTTCAAAGAGCTAAGGGAAACCATGTCTAAAGAACTAAAGGACAGTATAGAAGTGATGTCTCGTCATATAGAATATATCGATTAAGGGGTAGACACTTTAAGAAGGAACGAAGTAGAAATTCTGGAGTTGAAGAGTATAATTAATAAAGGATTGCAACATCCTGGGAATGTTTCTTCAAGAAAAACAGCTGGTAAATTTTTGTAAGAACAGCAAATTTTGAGGCATTTGATTTGTTCTGGTCCCATTCTCTGCTTTCCAGAAGCATGATGACCTTCAAAAATAACTCACATTGATGATAAAAAAAGGTGGGACATGGGGAACATCTGTAATACTGCCAACAATAAAAATAAATGAAAAAAATCATACAGCTTTAAAATTCAGATTGGTGATCCATCCAGGATTGATTTATTGTATGTGTGGATAGAGAATTGTGTTTTTCTGATAAGCTAATACATTTTCATCCATTCATAAAAAAGGATTGGCAGCTACAGGAGAGAGTAAAGCATGGCTGAAGCTCTTTCAAAACAGGAGTCCCCCAAATTGTCAATTAGTAAAGTGCCTTGTGGTACCCTAGAAAGCCATATTTGCAAGCTGTCTGTATCTTATCTGACTTGGAGCTTGCCCACTGTGAAAAGCCTTATCCCCCAAAGACATTTATCAAAAAGCAATTACAGACCATCACTGAACTTCATGGCTGCCTGAGGCAGTAGATAAGAATGGAGGCAAACAATAGACTAACCAAAAAAAAAACTTAAAAGCAAAAGCTGGAGAATAAAATTCTGTAAGGGCTTTCAAAAGCTCTGGTACATTCCTAGAAATCTATAAGTCCAGGCAAATATACCTAAGTCTCTTTGGATACCCTTAGACAGAAAAGATCTAAGGAGGATCTAAGGTCTCACCTCTGGCTGACCCTGAGATGCTATGCAAGTAGAGAGTGAACACTAAAGCAAAGTTTTAAACTGTCTGGTAAGTGTTGAAGGCATACACTGAAATATACACAGAGATCCTCAGCAAAGACTGGGAGATATTTTCTGGTCGCAGGAATTTAAGGAAATCTATATCCAAATATTAGCTGACTATTCAGGCAACCAAGTAGAGACTTCAATGGCCACATATTGACAAAGACACAGACTTCGCAGAATTAGTTCAGAAAATTCACTAAGAAATTAAAAAAAATAAAACAAAAATACTAGGGAAGGGTAAATCTGATTTTTAATATTACCACATTTTATTACTTTAAATATCCAGTTTTTAACAAAAATAAATGATAAGACGTACAAAGTAACAAGAAAACATAATCCAAAACATTACACAGGAAAAACAATCAATCCATAGAAAATATTTGTGAGGAAGCTTACATATTTGACTTACTGGATAATGACTCGAAATGAGCTATTTTAAATATGTTCAAAGAGCTAAAGGAAACCATGTCTAAAGAATTAAATGGAAGTATAAAAATGATGTCTCATCATATGGAGTATATTGATTAAAAAGGTAGAAATTTTAAGAAGGAACGAAGTAGAAGTTCTGGAGTTGAAGAGTAAAATCACTGAAATGAAAAATTCATTAGAGTGACTCAACATATGATTTGAACAGGCAGAAGAAAGAATCAGTGAACTTGGAAATAGGTCAATTGGTATTATTCTGTCTGAAGTCTAGAAAATATAATAAAGAAAAATAAACAGTCTTAGTGACCTGAAGAAACCATCAATCGTAGCAACATATACATAATAGCAGTCTCAGAAGGAGAGGTTAGAAAAAGTATTTGAAGATATAATAGCCAAATATTTACAAATTTGATGAGAAAACATCAATATACTGAATAAAGAAGCTCAGCAAACTCCAACTAAGGAAACACAAAGATGTCCACACTAAGATGCATCATAATCAAACTGACAAAGGCCAAAGAGAGAGAATCTAGAAAGCAGCAAGAACGAAGTGACTCAACACATACAAGGGATCCTTAATAAGAATAACAGCTGATTTAACATCAGAAGCCAGGGAGTTCAGAAGTCATTAAGATAACATATTCAATGTGGGGGAAAGATCAACCAAGAATTTTATACATGGCAAAACTATCCTTTAAAAAGAAAGATAAATTAAGACTTTACCAGAGAAGCAAAAGCTAAGAAAATTCATCTATAGTTGAACTGTCTTACAATAAATAATAAAGGATCCAATAAAGACAAACAAATGGCCCAGCCTATGTTGCTCGGTTGTTGATCATCAATCCAGAAACCAAAAGGTCATGGTTTGATTCCCAGTCAGGGCACATGCCTGGGTTTTGGATTTGATCCCCAGTTGGGGGCATGCAGGAGACAACCAACCAATCAATGATGTTTTTATCTCTCTCTCCCTCTCCCTTTCTCTGTGAAATAAATAAAAACATATACTTTTTAAAATATTCACCATTTTTTGTTAACATTTTGTGACCTTTACTTGATATCTTCTTTTCCCTTTAAAAAATTAAATTAATTGAAGTGACATTGGTCAACATGAACATAAAAGTTTCAGGTGTGGGTTTCCATGTTACAAATATGTATATAGCACAATGTGCCCACCACCCAAAGTCAAATCTTTTCCTGTCACCACATATTAAGACCACCTTCTCCTTCCACCCCCTTCCCTCCAGCAACCACTACACTGCTTTTTGTGTCCATGAGTTTCAGTTTTATATCCCACATATGAGTGAAATCATATAGTTCTTAACTTGTTTTGACTGACTTGTTTTTTTAGCATAATGATCTCAAGGTCCATCTATGTTATTACATATATGTTATTATGGCTGAATAGTATGCTTGTGTACTAGTATATGTACCACATCTTCTTTATCCAGTCCTCTATTGTGGGACACTTTGTTACCATGTGTTGGCCACTGTGAATAATGTTGCAATGAACACAGGGGTGCATATATCTTTGCATATACGTTCATGATTTCTAGATTTTCAGGTATATACCATGGAGAGGTTTTACTGGGTTTGTATGATAGCTCTGTTATAATTTTTTGAGGAATCACAGGCTGCTTTCCATAGTGGTTGTGCCATCTATATTCCCATCAGCAATAAAGTATTTTAGCAATAAAGTATTTTTAATTAAGGTATCTACATTGTTTTTTTTTGACATAACGCTATTGCTCATTTAATATACTGCAATCTATATTAATAACAGGGTAATATGCTAATTAGACTGGACATCTTCCAGACATCTTTCCAGACAAAGCCACGGTGGCAGGGGCTGAGGCAGAGGCAGTTAGGGGTGATCAGGCTGGCAGGGGAGAGCAATTAGGGGCAATCAGGCCAGCAGGGGAGAGCAGTTAGGGGTGACCTGGCTAGCAGGGGAGAGAAGTTAGGGGCAATCAGGTAGGCAGTCAGAGGCGGATAGGGGTAATCAGACATGCATGCAGAGTGATTAGGGGCAAACAAGCATTCAGGCAGGTGAGCAGTTAGGAGCTAGTGGTCCCAGATTGTGAGAGGGATGTCTGACTACTGGTTTAGGCCTGAGCCTGCAGGGCAGTCAGACATCCCCAGAGGAATCCTGGATTGAAGATGGTGCAGGCTGGGCTGATGGACACCCCCTCCTGCACAAATTTTGTGCACTGGGCCTCTAGTATAGTATAAACATAAGTTTTTATATGTAATGGGAAATTAAAAATATGTGCAACCTGCTTCATTGCAATATTGCCTTTGCTGTGGTGGTCTGCAACTGAACTTGCAATATCTCTGAGGTATGCTTGTACTAGACATATACAAACCAAGAGAAAGAGTGTTCACGATCTTAATATTAAATAAAATTTAGGGACAAAAATTGTATAATTAGGCAGAGAAAAATCACCATGAGAATATATGTAGACCATGTTGCAGAAACTAGTTTCAACCAAAACTATAGAACACAATCATAACCGGAAACTCACTACTAGAGGGAAAGTTCAAATATATTCTCAATGTGCAAGGAAAATCATTTGTTAAAAAATTAGGAAGGCTATAAAAGTTATGAGCTGCTAGATCTTCACTGTGTTCCTCCAGACGCAGATTCTACCCTCTTATAGCTTGCTCCAGTGCCCTGGAAAACTGCACTTGTCTGTGGACTATATCAAGTACATCACTAGATCCTCTGGTCTCTGGCTTCAGGTTATGTTCAGTCCATGGGGAACACTACTAATAGAACGGAGGATGAAAGGAGAATGAGATCAAAGTATTTATTTCAATATCTCCCTCCCTGCTGAGTTGCTGCAGGTTAGTTATCCTCCTACTGAAGTTCTTATTAGGTGGCCCTTTTTACATTTCGCTCTATGTCGAGTACTGTAACCACTCCTTCTCCTTCATCTGCATGTCTATATGTAATAAGGGGACCCCCCCCCCAACACACACACACACACACGCGCGCACACACACACACACACATATGTCAGTTACTAATCTACCCTTTGAGCTTTCCCTCCACGTAGTCTATATCACTGTAAACTATCCATTTGTCAAAGTCTCTTCAATTTAAGTATATGCCCCACCTGTTTTCTAATTACCTATTAAACAACCACAAAAAAATGGCATGTAATGGTTTATGAAGAAAAAACAAGACAAAAGGCTCAATCAATTCCAAAAGGGAAAAACAAACAAACAAGAAACATTCTCTTGTTCCAGTGCACTAATACTAGAAATTAAAATATAATTAGAAAAAGTATCTGCTGGCAATTAAGGGAAAATGTTTGAATAGATGCATCAAGGAGGAAATAAAACGTTAAATGGCATGTTTAGTCCCAGGCAGAATTTCTAAAAAAACATACCTAGGTATATTGTAATACAAATGTAGAAAAACAAAGACAAAGAAAAACAAGTTTAAAGCAGTCAAGGACAAAAGAGAGCTTACCTAGAAAGATCAACAGCAATCTACTGGCCAGTTATGACAGAAAAAGAGCATTTCTAAAGTATTGCGGGAACATATTTGTTACACGGGAATTTTCTGTTAGATGAAGGCATTAGAGTTATGTGAGAACTAGGAGTGTTTACTATTCATATAGCATTGCTCAAACAATGAAAGACAATGCTTTAGTAATAATGCAGAAAGAATCCTTAAGATACAAAACACAATGGTGAGCAATGATATAGGTAAGCATGCTAGGACTTCTAAACCATTTTGGAATGTTAAGAGAGAAAAAAAAGACTAGCTTTGGTGTGTTTAAAACACGAGGGAGCTAACATACAGTAACATATACATACTGAATGGCCAGATTACTATGATCTCTCAATGCGTAATAACCTGGCCACTCAGTGTATATGTATATATATTAGAGGCCGGGGGCATGAATTTGTGCATGGGTGGGGTCTGGCCAGCCTGGCCAGGGGGAGGTTGGCCCGCGTGCCTGCTGGTTGAACTCCTGGTTGAGGGGACAATTTGTATATTAGCCTTTTATTATATAGGATATGCACTGAGTGGCCAGATTATTATGCATTTCAGAGATCATAACAATCTGGCCATTCAGTGTAAATATGAGAGTAAAGTTTTAAAATTTTATGAGCTCATTCTATTTTTTGGATAGAGGCTAGAGTTGAAGATGGTTTTCTATTTTATTTGTATGCATGTTAAAATCTAATTTCCAAGCCACAAATGCTAATTTACATAGCATTGACAACTCTATTAGAATTAAATATTAGTAGATATCTAGCAAGTTCTGACCTGTGCTTCACAGGATAGAAGACCAGGATGCTCATTTTTGGCTCCTAGGGAAGAGTGATTTTATATATCATACAAGTGGCCTAGTGCACAAAATTCGTGAATGGAAGGGGGTCCCTCAGCCCAGCCTGCACCGTCTTCAATCAAGGACACCTTAAGATCAGGCCTAAACCAGTGACCAGACATCCCTCTCACAATCTTGTGACCACTGGCTCTTATCTGCTCACCTGCCTTCCTACCTACCTGATCATCCCTAACTGCCATTACCTGCCTGATTGCCCCTAACCCCTCTGCCTGCCTGCCTGATCACCCTAACCTCTCTGCATGCTTGTCTAATTGGCATTAACTGTCTCTGCCTGATCGCCCTTTACTGCTCTCCCCTGCCATTCTGATCTTGCCCCCTACTACCTCTGCCTGCCTGATCACTCCTAAGTGCCCTCCCCTGTTGGCCTGGTTGACCCCAGCTGTCCTCACCTGCCAGCCTGATCTCGCTACCACCTGGCCACCACTGACGGCCTGCTTTCCCCCAGCTGCCCATTCCCGCTGGCCTGATCACCCAAAACTGCAATCTCATCTTGGCCTGATCACTCAAAACTGCCCTCAACTCTTGGCGCCTAACTGCCTCTACCTCAGCCCTGCCACCATGGCTTTGTCCAGAAGAATGTCTGGAAGGTCTCCCAGTCTAATTAGCATATTACTCTTTTATTAGTATAGATAAAAGCCTAGTGCATGGTGGGGGCTGGCCGGTTTGCCCTGAAGAGTGTCTCAGATCAGGGTGTGGCTCCCTTGTGGGGTGGGGCAGCCTGGGCAAGGGTCTTGTGGTGGTTTGTAGGCCAGCCACATCCCCATTGGGGTGGAAGTCCCCACTGGGGATGGTGCTGGCCTGGGCGAGGGGCTGGGGCAGTTTCTATGATGCACACTGACCACCAGGGGGCAGACACTCAATGCAAGAGCTTCCCCCTGGTGGTCAGTGTGCTCCCACTTAGCCAGAAGCCAGTTCATGGCTGGCAAGTGCAGCATCGGTAGAGGAGAGTGGGTCTAAGCCTTCAGTAGGGTGATGCCCTAAGCCAACAGTCGGACATCCCCTGAGGGCTCCTGGCCTGTGAGAGGGTGCAAGCCTGGCTGAGCCCAACCCCTCCTCCCCCCCACCACTCTGAGTACAGAGTGCACTCTATTCTTTCTATAATTAGATTAATTGCCTAGCCCCCGGGTATAGATGCCACATTTTATTTCCAGAGCCTGGGAAAGAACTCTCATCTTCATTTTACAACTGGCCCAGGGCCGCCAAAATTCCATTCCGGGGCTTGCTCCCACTGGAAGGAAAGCCAGAGACCATCCCTGTTCACATTTCACTGCTTCTCTGTTTTGTTTTTTTCAGAATCCTGGGATTTTTGCTGAGTCAGCTCCTGAGGAAGTTTGCTCATCTCCCACACCCTATATAATTAACCTGAAATTAGCCTTCTCATTAATCCACAGATGGAGAAGGCCAGCGCACACAGCATGTGTACACTCATCTGGGCTTTCACTGGCTATGATTACTAAGTCCCTAGCCGAGACCAGTTTGGCTCAGTGGATAGAGCGTCAGCCTGTGGACTGAAAGGTCCCGGGTTCGATTCCGGCCGGGGGCATGTACCTTGCTTGTGGGCACAACTCCAGTCGGGGGCGTGCAGGAGGCGGCTGATCGATGTCTCTCTCTCACTGATGTTTCTGACTTTCTGTCCCTCTCCCTTCTTCTCTGTAAAAAAAAAATCAATAAAATATATTAAAGAAAGAAAAAAGAAAAGAAAAGAACTAAGTCCCAGCTGATATACACAGGAAGAATAGTTAACAGATATTTAAGTGGGAATTTTCATTACAAATATAGATTGCCAAATGGATATGTTTTATATTACAAATAGAGGTTGCCAAAACGTATATGTTTTATGATAAGTCCACACTTGGAATATAATTAATTGAGGAAACATAATTGAGTCAGCTCGGGAACCTGATCCAAGTTTCTATTGATTTCGCCCCATTTTATGGAGCTAACCTGCTTGTGAACAACATACGCAACTGTGTTCACACAGGTTGTTTTATTCATTGTCCAGGGAGTGCGGGGTCTCCTATAAACCCATGTGTCTATTGAGATCATTCCCTCTGCTCATCCTTTCCCATATTCATGTTCAATATTCTCTTCTTCATCAAACCTTATTAACATAGTAGCTGTACTTATCAACTGCCATTGTTTTTTGGCAGTAGTTCAGTCCTAGAGGAAAACAGGCTTCCTAATTAACACCCATCCCTCAGTTTTCTCTGCATTTACCTAGTCTCTGCGAGTCTTACTGTCAAAATCCACATATAAAGACAAAAAAGCAAGGAGTTTCCAGTTTTATGCCTGTCTTAGCAATTCTGTGAGAGATTTTGAAGCTCCTTTTGAAAAGTCTGTGCCAAAGACCTGGTAATTGTTTTTTATGGTTTTCCAATGAAGTGTGAAGTCCTTCTAATAGCTGTCAATAGCTTTCTCTCCTCTGTAGCTGTGAACTCTAAAAAAGAGACCCTTAACAACCATTTCTGCGCTAGGGCTCTCTCTCTCTCTCTCTCTCTCTCTCTCTCTCTCTCTCTCTCTCTCTCTCTCTCCCCTCCCATCATCAGTACTTTGGTCTGTGTCTGAAAAATTGGCAATATACCCCTGCCTAACCTAAAAGATATTAGAAGTGGGTCTAATAAACCATGGTGGATGCCCCCTGAATTTTAAAAGAAAATAAAATCTTTACACTTAATTATATCTAGTCGTTCAATACAAAAATGATGGACTTATTGAGCTCCGTGTTATTTTCCCAGTGCCTGAGGAATAAACAGACACCAACTGGGGGCTTCAGTCAACACAGCCTGGCTGGGTGGCTCTGAAGGTTGGAGTGTTGCCTCGTACACTAAAGGTTGTGGGTTCCATTCCCAGTTGATCCCCATACCCAGATTCTGGCCCATTCTCCAGTAGGGGACCGGGTACCGTACAGGAGGCAACCAATGGATGTTTTCTCCCAGATTGATGTTTCTCTCTCTCTTTCCTCTTCCTCTTTCTTTCTCTCTAAAAAAAATCAATAAAAAAAAACATATCCGCAGGTGAGGATTTTTAAAAAAATGTAGTCAACACACCAACCTTTAAAAAATACATATTACATATTCATTCTCATACTTCTGGAGGTCAGAAAACCAAAATCAGTTTTACTGAGTCAAAGTCAAAGTGTTAACTCTAGAACAGAATGCTTCCTCGTCTTTTTTTTTTTTTTTTTTTTTTTTTAGCTTTTAGAGGCTGTCTGCATTCTTTCATTCATGGTCCCTTTGTCCATCTGCAAAGCCAGCCATGCAGTGTCTGTCTTCTTATTCTGTAGCCTACTTTTATCCTGCCCCCCTTTATAAGGACACTGGAGATTACATTTAGTGTCTATTAGATAATCCAGGCTAATCTCTCCATCGCAAAATCCTTAATGTGAACACATCTACAAACTCCCGTTTTCCTATCAGGTGGTGTTTATAGGGTCCACGGACAGCACATGGACATCACTGGAGATCATTACCAAGTCTACCACGGCCTCCAGGACACAACACTCCATTTTCTCACATCTCTGTCTCCGCGTGCACTCTGTCCCCTTTGCAAGCTGGTGTTTTTCCACACACAAAATTAACATTGAATTTTCTGAAGGTTTATCCCTAGGTCTTCTCTTCCGAGGCTGTGCAATGGTTAATTTTGTGTCCGCTTAACTGGACAATGGATGCTCAGCTCGCTGTTAAAACTCCATTTCAGGGTGTGTCTGTGAGGGTGTTTTGGGAAGAGATCCAGTTGGTGGAGTAAAGGGAACCGCCCTTAGCAATGAGGGTGTTCATCACCACATCCACTGAGGGCCCAGACAGGAAGGCAAGGGGAGGGCTAATTCCCTTTCTGCCTCTGGAGCTGGTCATACGCCTTTTCCTGTCTGCAGACACTAAGAGCTCCTGGTTGTCAGGCGCTGGGACTCGGAATGAATGAAACTACTACCTTGTTTCCCCGAAAATAAGACAGTGTCTTATATTAATTTTTGCTCCCAAAGATGCGCCAGGTCTTATTTTCAGGGGAGGTCTTATTTTTCCATGGAGAAGAAGACGGTACACATTTATTGTTGAACAACAACAACAACAACAAAAAAGGAAATGTGTTACCTGTCTCCGGTATGGTAGTCGTTGTCATCACCAACCAGCTCACTGATGAGCCGCAGCGCAGCCGGAGCTGTTCAGGCAGGGCGAGGTCTCTTTAAATCAGGAGTCAGACGCCTGATGGTAGCTTCCGGGGCCTTGTATTCCGGGGAGGCCTTATGTTTGGAGGAGGCCCGATTATCGGGGAGGTCTTATTTTCGGGGGATGCCTTATATGACAGCGAGAGGCAAAACTGGAAGTAGGTCTTATTTTCGGGGGATGTCTTACTTTCAGGGAAACAGGGTAGTTCTCCTGGGTTTCTAGCTTGCATATAGCAGATTGTGGGACTTTTCAGCCTACATACCCGTGTGAGCCAATTTCAATAAGTCTCTTCTTATATATATCTAAATATCCTATTGGTTCTGTTTCTCTGGAGATCCTTGGCTAATACAGGCTCTGTTCATTTATTTACTTAGTATTTATAAACCATAGTTCTTTTGAGAATGTGTATTATTACTCTATTTTGATTTAATTAAGACTTTTATCAACACTAAAGGTTGGATTTCATCTGTGTCAATGTTTACACTGCATTTCTCCTTTCATGGATTCACTTTTTATAAATATTTATCTAAACATTTTTCTTACACTCCTGTTTGAAGTTACCTTACCTGCATAAGATGATGTATAATTCTTTAGCACGTCGTTCAAGAATTTCAATTATATAACTTCTGCTTTTAAAAAACATATAATTTTGTTGATTTCAGAGAGGCAGGGAGAGGGAGAGAGAGACAGAAACACCAATGATAGAATCATCGATCAGCTGCCTCCTGCACGCACCCCGCTGGGGATCGAGCCTGCAACCTGCATGTGTCCTGACCAGGAATCGAACCCTGTCCTCCTGCTTTATAGGTTGACACTCAATCACGGAGCCAAATTGGCTAGGCCGGTTTTGTTTCTAACCTCACCTACCTCCCTCCTCTCTGCACTCTGTGCTCAGAATATATTAAAGCATTTATTCCACAAAAGTACAATACTCTATAATATTTTTACCATGTGGGTTTGTTATAAGAGCTAAAACATGTATGTATTGTAAAATATGTGAAATGTATAAACTAATATCTGGCACGGTGCAAATGCACTATATGTTCCTATAATCATTTTATTCTTTTTTCATTAAGAGTTTTACCAGTAAAGATACTTGAATTTTATTAAGTTACATTGGGGCCCTTATAGATATATGATCTGGTATTTTTATTGAGTCTTTAAACACATATCTGCTCGTATGACATCATTATATAGACTTGCCACTGACCTTCCATGATCTAACCTAGTTTTTGGAGGACTTGACTGTGGTCTTGTAAATAGGTTTTTGAATATTTTTTAATCCAAAACAATTTTGATCAGGCCATAGATTTTCAACTTTTTCTTGCTTTCTCATGTCCCTAGTCTTGATATAAATTGTAAGACAAAAGCATAGCATTGTGTTTTATTGTTCTTTTTTTAAAAATATATTTTATTAATTTTTTTACAGAGAGGAAGGGAAAGGGATAGAGAGTTAGAAACATCAATGAGAGAGAGACATTGATTAGCCGCCTCCTGCATGCCCCCTACTGGGGATGTGCCTGCAACCAAGATACATGCCCTTGACCGGAATCAAACCTGGGACCTTTCAGTCCACAGGTGGATGCTCTATCCACTGAGCCAAACCGGTTTCGGCTGTTTTATTGCTCTGAAAACTTTTAATTAATTGGACTAATTTTTTGACAGCCTTGTGTTTCTTCTTTGGGAACCCGGATCTAATTGGCTAAGTTTTCAGAAGTATAACTTGTATCCTGCATGTGGAAAAATTCCACATGTATTAAATTAAAAATGACCCCCAATATCAATACTTAGATTTTTTTTCTTGGAGTTTCATGACTTCTAGGCATCCATTATAGACAACTAAACACTATTTGAACATTCCCTTCGAGCCATGATCGGCAAACTGCAGCTCGCAAGCCACATGCGGCTCTTTGGCCCCTGGAATGTGGCTCTTCCCCAAAATCCCACGGCCTGGGCGAGTCTATTTTGAAGAAGTGGCGTTAAAAGAAATTTAAGTTTTAAAAATGCGGCTCTCCAAAGAAATTCCAATCGTTGTCCTGTTGATATTTGGTTCTGTTGACTACTGAGTTTGCCGACCACTGCCTCAGAGCTACCTGAAAACTCAGACATATATTGAAATCATGTCAGCAATAGCTCGCCCTTCCATAAAGTATTATGCGAAGGTTTTTAGTGTCTTCTAGGGAAACAGAATTAACTTTTCAATGTTCTTCCCTTGTGAGCGAGGAGAGCACAATCAATGCTCCTTCTCTGTGCCTTTGGAGATAATTGCCTGGAAAACAATTGGGTGAACATTATTTTCTCACCCAAGGTCACTGCTGCACATGAGCGCCACTGAGGCATGCTTCTGATTACTGGGAACATGCCCTTCAGACACAGATTGATTAGAAGCAAACGTTAAAAGAGGGGAACATAGGATCCACAGCATGGCTTCCACAGCATGGCTCTCAGACTATGAGAAGTACCGTCCACGTGAATGGCTGAGCTCGTTTTCAAAGCCAGCCTTCTTACCGCATGATGTATATAGGGTTTAAACGCCTTGTATTCCTATGAATAACGAGATTTTAAAATGGAAGAGATCCATCTAGCATTCACGCAAAGGGGAAATCATTAACCATAAAAAAAATTAATTCAGCCAAAACCGGTTTGATTCAGTGGATAGAGCGCTGGCCTGCAAACTGAAAGGTCCCAGGTTTGATTCCAGTCAAGGGCAGGTGCCTTGGTTGTGGGTACATCCCCAGTGGCGGGCGTACAGGAGGCAGCTGATTGATGTCTCTCTCTCATTGATGTTTCTGACTCTCTCCTTTCCTCTCTGTAAAAAAAAATCAATAAAATATATTTTAAAAAATTAATTCACAGTTGTCACCTAAGGAGCTAAACTGGGGAGAGACCCCTTGCTTTGCTCATTCTCTCTTATTCGATTAGAGTCTTTCGTGGCATTGGAAAGGGCTGCAGTGGGGTTGCAACGATGAGTATCATGTGATCTCACTGTTTGGTTACAGGTTCTTTAAGAGAAGTAACAGGAAAACTACACACACACCTTCGATGCAAGGCAGCAGATATTAGGGGACAGAAGAAAAAATTCAAAAGAGAAAAAGATCACATTCCTTGTTTGGATTTGGATGCTTCAGATTGCTTAATCATTTTATCAAAACTTTTGTAAGTTACAGAGTAAAGAGATATTGCATAACCAGTCAAATCATAAAGACACATACAAAGAGATAGTTCATAATCTGTTCTTCCAGTCCTTCCAGTTTTGCCTCTGTTCAAAGCAACCAATGTGTAATGTTTGCTGGTAACTTCTATACCTTTCTAGATTCTCGTATTACAAGACCCAAACTTGTTTTACTCTTTTACAAAAAAAAAAAAAAAAGCTAATTCTATGTACCAACTTTTTCCCTTCTAGGGTAAGACGTAAGGAAGCAGATATGCCAATGCAAGTCTACAGAAAAGCTAGAGTCTTTTCAGTGGAGCAACTAAAATGAGTGGATCTGGATCAACTGAATATTAGTATAAAAAATGATCTTTGGCCGAGACCGGTTTGGCTCAGTGGATAGAGCGTCGGCCTGCGGACTGAAGGGTCCCAGGTCGGAGGCATGTACCTTGCTTGCGGGCACATCTCCAGTGGGGGGCGTGCAGGAGGCGGCTGATCGATGTCTCTCTCTCATCGATGTTTGTGACTTTCTATACCTCTCCCTCCATCTCTGTAAAAAATCAATAAAATATATATTTTTAGAAAATGATCCTTGACCACCTTCCTCACACAGCTGCAGGCTGGCTGGCAATGCAGACTCCAACGCTGATGGTAGGCAGAGCATGGAAAACCCTTGGAATGCTGTGATTGTACCAATATTAAAATTTAAACCAGTGGCAAACTTCTATCGGTTTTGGTGGGGTGAAATGTACCTCTGTCTGCAATATCAGGCATTTGAGATGTTTGGGGAAGTAGTGATTTTAAAAACTTGGCATTGGGGAGCTATTATTGGGGGCCATTGTATTAGGTAAAGGCAGGGCAATACCAAAATAGATTAATTGGTGATCAAAAGCCAAATGTATAAGTCAGATGGTCTTCACAGCATAGAAAGAGGCTGTCCTTCTAGAGTCATAGGGCAGAAAAAGTGAGGATACAGCCAGGACTTAATGATCGAGCAGCGAAGCTCTACAGGAGGTTGAATTTTCAGAAGGGCAGTGTTATAAGGGCACATCAGAAATCCGTAGGAATTTTAGTAGGTGAATTTGAAATCATCATATATTTAAACATGTTCTTAAGAAGGTAACTTTTGGCCGAGACCGGTTTGGCTCAGTGGATAGGGCGTCGGCCTACGGACTGAAAGGTCCCGGGTTTGATTCCGGTCAAGGGCATGTACCTTGGTTGCAGGCACATCTCCAGTGTGGGGCGTGCAGGAGGTGGCTGATCGATGTCTCTCTCTCATCAATGTTTCTGACTTTCTATCGCTCTCCCTTCCTCTCTGTAAAAAAATCAATAAAATATATTTTTAAAAAAAGAAGGTAACTTTTTGCTCTCCCATTTTATCATTTCTGACACAATACACATAGGTATGATAGGTATGAAAATTAGGAGAATTTGACTACATTGCTATGTCACATATGTATTTTTACTTGCAATTGGAATGACAATTACAATTTAGTCTTCTGATATCATTATACTTTTTTTCTTTTAGTTGTTAAAACTATCTGGAAAGTTATCTGATTCAATTATGTAATTTTTGAGATGTGTCAAGAATACTCAGAGGATGAAGATTCAGGAAAAGCTCTCAAAGATGTCAGAGTTTTTAAAAGTTATACAACACAGAGAAAACAGAGCCCCCACTTATAACTATGGAAAACCTGAAAACCAGGAGATTTTATTTGCAAGACAAGAACATGTGGAAAAAATAAGAAAAATCAACATGGGATTAAGAAAAGAAAATTAATATTAAATAAGTAAAATGAAAGTGTGTGGTCTACAGGGTCCTGGAGTTTTATTACGAAGGCTGTTTCACTGCCCACAAGCCTAAATTGAAATGAACAATTTCTTTAAAGTCAATATTGACAGGATAATACAAAATATTGCATTTACCTGCCTCATGAGTTCACTGCAAGACCTTTTTGTAATCACACGAGTCAGAAAGATATTGCTTTTTAGTTTTCCATTGTCCTACTTTTAAAAATTAAACCAGAAATACAGAGATAGCAATAAAAAATGTATTGAGATTCCTTCATGGGATTGCATTTTGCTAAATGCTGAATTTTGTCAGAAGATGAAACGACAAGAAATCCCTAGGACACTGATTGTGCTAAGACAGAAGATTATCGAAGAACATCGGTTTCTAAATGCTTGTTAAACTCCAGGCTGAGGATATACAACATATAGAAGATGTTCTCACCTATGAAAGTCAGATGAAACTGTATTTAAAACTTTACTAGGTTTTTTATTTCATGAAAGAGCAAAAATTATATATAATATTATCTTATGTAACCAGATCATAAATTCCAATATTGATGAACATTGTGCTGTATTCAAGTCTTTCTGAAAAGGATCATCATTTTTCATTCTACTAATGTGTATTTTTCAGTGACTTCGCTGAATATCAGAAACCTCTGTACAGAGGGATATCAGGTGGAAATTATGACTTTCCATTTAGACTTTTAAATGATCTTGCTGCCAAAAGTGTTAATTATTTTTTACAGAATTTGCATATAGTCTCTGCAACAGCTGTTTAGCTACATTTTATTCAGAGTTTGGCTTTGAAAAATGAATATACATTCAAACCAGACTGTAATAGGTAGAGGAGCTAGCTCTGTTAATGTTGCCATAGTCAATCTGTCAAACTTTGTGAGGCATCGCAGTTTCAGAGGGCGCTGTGTCTACTCCAATGTTTGGGGCCTACGAGGAGTTCAGGGCTTCTTTCATTAACTCTCCTACACCTTCTTCTCCTACCCGCGTGCTCACTGCAGCGCCTGACCTTTGAAGTTTCAGAAAAATGGTTATGAGGAGAGAGGCATGTAGGAGTTCCCAACTGAGATCAGACATATAGTGAAATTTAAAGGATAGCAAGTTATAAATGATAGAAAGCACAGTGTGAATGCATTTGGGCTGCCAGGGGCAAAGATACAGTGATAAGAGCATCACCCCAATAAATTTAATCTTTAAAATCTTCACATTAAAAAAAAAACTATGTAGAAGAGAGAGCAAATAAGGATCTCTGACTGTGGGTGTGGGAAATAGAGGGGAAATCCTGATCAAAAGTAGCTAATGAGCTCTGGCTGGGCGGATTGGTTGGTCAGAGCATCGTCCCATACACCGAAAGGTTGTGGGTTTCATTAAGGGTCAGGGCACATACCTAAGTTGTGAGCATATCCAAGAGACAATCGACCTATGATCCCCTCCCTCTCTCTCTCTCTCTCTCTCTCTCTCTCTCTCTCTCTCTCTCTCTCTCTCTCTGATATTGGTTAATAACATTATATAAGACTCCCTAAGGAAAAAGAGAGAAAGCCGAAGAAATAAAAATCAGAAACGTAGTAGAAGTCACAGCAGATACCACAAAAAATGCAAAGGATCCTAGAAGAATATTTGGGAAAGTTATATGCCACAAAATTGGACAAAGGAAAAAACATGGACATAGTCTTAGCTCTCCTTTGAATCAAGTCTGTGAAGAGTTTTCTTCCTTTATTGAATGGATGGTAAGTGTAAGATAGCTCTGCCTTGTCTCTGGATGGAATCGGCACTTCCTTTTAAATCCATTGCCTTGTATTGATGCTTCCTTAACTCTACTTACCATCAACTGGGAAGATGCTGAAGCTCAAGATTAGCAAGTGTCCCTGGGAACAGGGGGCCCTGGAAAGCACCCCTTCATGCAGTGGCACGATGGGGGACCTTGTGCTTCCATCTAGCTCAGGAGAGATCAGGGTTCCCACATTAGTCTATTTTTCATGACACCAACAGATGGCTGCGGAGTTAGATATTCAAACTTCTGGCCCTATATGTTTTTATCTCCTATGACTAATATGGCAAATCCATTTTGGAATGAAGTGGGAAGACAGAAAAAAAGACTTTTCACTTACATGCTAGAATTATACTTCCACTTATTTATATTTTGTTGTAAGTGGTTACATTACATTAATTTTATGTAGTTCTCTCCTCTGGTGTACATTAAGCTTTTATCAATTAATCCTTGTTATTTTTTTAATTTGTAACTAAAACCTCCCTCAATATCTGCTTATATGGAAGTACTTGAACTTGGTCGGTCCAGATAATAATTACCACTCAGATGAACAGAATGTGCACACAGGAAAAGTAGCCCCTTTACAAGGCACTGGAGCCAGAAATGTTCCTTTCTGCACATGTCATAATTCACACCAGTAAATCCGAGTGTGCAGATACTCACTTGTCATGGAAATTGAGCCCTGAAGAGTTTAACAAATATCACAATTTTATACTTAAAATTCTAGTCTTGCTCATGGGAGTAATTAGCACTCACCCAGACAGAGATTATCATGCAATTTTTCTTCATATGCTTACTCTTATCATTTATGACAAGAATATTTTATTGTATTGAAAAATGTCCTAATGGGGAGAAAGTTAACTTTTTATGAGACTATAACTTTAGGGCAAATGACTAGTAATGTAGAGTCTTGCTTTTCAAAAATAAGTAATCTTATATAATAAAAGGCTAATATGCAAATTGACTGAACTGTGGAATGACAAGTTGCTATGACACGCACTGACCGCCAGAGGGCAAATGCTCAATGCTGAGCACCACTCAGCCAGAAGTCGGGTTCACGGCTGGAGAGAATAGCGGCAATAGTGGGAGCCTCCCCCACCTCTGAGGCAATGCTAAGGATGTCTGACTGCCCCAAGGGCTCCTGAATTGTGAGAGGGTGCAGGCTGGGCTGAGGGACACCCCCACCCCCAGTGTGTGAATTTCTTGCACTGGGCCTCTAGTAAAAATATATTTTAAAAATTAAAATAAAATAAATAAGCTGATGAACAAAATAGATCCAGAGGCATAGAAGCATGGAACAGACTGATGAATCTCAGAGGAAAGGGGGTGGGGGTGGGAAGAGATTAACCAAAGAACCTACATGTATATATTCATAACCCATGAACACAGACAATAGGGTGGTGAATGGGGGGCAGATGCATGGTGGAGGGAGTCAATGGAGAAAAGAGGGGACATCTGTAATACTTTCAACAATAAAGGTAACAATTTAAAAATGTAAATGAACATGCTAGAAGTTAACATGTTACTACTACTTTAATTTAATCAAAGTAATTCACAATGATTGTAGGGATATATATATATGTATATATATATATATATATATATATATATATATATATATATATATAGTTAGTTATAGTTATAGTTTTAGTTATTAATTTTAGTGAGGAAGAGAGAGGGAGAGAGAGACAGAAAAATCAACGATGAGAGAGAATCATTGATCGGCTGCCTTCTGCATGCCCCCTACTTGGGATTAAGCCCACAACTGGGGCATGTGCCTTTGACCAGAATCAAACCTGGAACCCTTCAGTCCACAGGCCAATGCTCTATCTACTGAGCCGAACCAACTAGGGCTAGGGATTTTTGAAATACCCACAATAAAACTCAGAAAATACATAGAGAGGAAAGGGGGAGGTAGAAGAGGGTAATATACACTAATAAAAGAGTAAGATGCAAACTGACTGTACCTTTGAGATGCCCACCAGCCAATGAGGAGTGAGTATGAAAATTAACCCAACAGAGATAGTGGGTTAATTTGCATACACAGGCACCAAGTGGCTGGGGGAGGGGCGGGACACTTGCATTGTCCAGGCATTCTGCCCCGCCCCAGCTGTGGCAGCTTCAGATCAGGCCCTGCCTCTCTTTCTGGGCCTATGTCTGGGCCAGACGTGCAGCCTTTTCAGAAGCTGCTGATCAGACCTGCCTCAATCTCTCTCTCTGGGCCTCACCAGCAGCTGTGGTGGCTGTGGATCAGGCCCTTCATCTCTCTCCCGGTCTCTCGCTGAGCCTGATCCAAAGCTGCCCTCCACTCACCGCAGGCCAGAGGCTAATGACCTTGCCACACTCACCTCACCCCACCTACCTCCCACCGATACCCCACCCACCTGCTGGCTGCCAGCCTTGCTGTGATAGTAGCCTGTGGGCCACAAGGGAAGGACTGAGAGGTGCTCCACGCACTTCCTGGTGATCAATTGTCTGTCTGGTCATTTAGGTCATAACGGCCCCTGACTTTTTAAATGTAGGTATTTTTGGAGTATTAAAAAAGCCCCTGTACTTTTGTGATGAGATTAACATGAGTTCTAAAACTGTACATTCATACAATGAAATGCTATCCATCAGTATAAATAATGAGCTACTAATTCGTAAAACATGGATAAATCTCAGAGGTTGCATACTATATGATTTGATTTATATAGCATTCTGGAAAAGGCAAAACTATAGGAGGAGAATACAGATTAGTAGTTTCTAGGAGCTGAAAGTGGGAGACGTGGTGTTGACTATGAAAGGGTAGGGGGTAATTTGGAGTGATGGAAATGCTCTGTATAGTAATTTTTTTAATATATATTTTATTGATTTTTCACAGAGAGGAAGGGAGAAAGATAGAAAGTCAGAAACATCCATGAGAGAGAAACATCGATCAGCCGCCTCCTGAACGCCCCCTACTGGAGATGTGCCCGCAAGCAAGGTACATGCCCCCAACCGGAATAGAACCCAGGACCTTTCAGTCCGCAGGCCAACGCTCTATCCACTGAGCCAAACCGGTCTCGGCTCTGTATAGTAATTTAATGGCGGTTTCTATATGCACTTGTCACAACCTTTAGAACTGTGCACCAAAAGGGTAAATTTTATTCTATGTAAATTATACCTCAATAAACCTAGAGGTGGAAGAGACAGTTCTAAAGCATCGACAGTGTCCTTTGGGAACTATCACTTTGAGTCTACGTGTGTTGGGGAAATGCTTAAACCTATGAACTCATACAAGAATGTAATCTTTGGGGTAATATGTATTTCCACTAAAGGCATGGCTAGTGCGATACGTTTCAGCTATCACTTGAATTCCGAATGGAAACAATAATTTCCTAATGCTCTAAGTAAACTTTTCTAATTAGAAAAGCGTAAGTGGAGTACATAAGGGACTGGCTTCCGTGGTTTCTAGGACCAAGATAGCTTGGGTATGAATCCCAGCCTCATCAGTCAGTAACTGTGTGACCTTTGACAATTTACCTGTTGGAAAACTACATATCAGTTTGTACATAGCTGGCATAAGTAGGTAAATTACCAAAGATCATTTCGCGGTGACTGAGGAGGCTTGGATTCAAACCCAAGTCAGTCTGGTTTGGGAAACCATGTGCTTATTCACTCTATTCCAATGCCTTTATAATAATTAGAAAATATTAATGAGAGTATTAGGAAATCATTTTTCCCATTGAGAATTCAAGCTAAGTCTAATTTCCAAGTCACTTGTGTTAAACGGACCATTTTCTCCTTACCCAAATCCAAAAGGGGAAACCAAGGAGTTTCCCAGCCATGTTATATCAAACTACATGGGACTTCATTTTTCAAAGGCGAGTGAAAGATGAGACGGTGTTTTGGAAAAAGAGGAAGCAATTTGTTTCTGTGAAGGTCAAATGGCAGGTTATGTCACAATTTATTATGTAGTAATCTACAGAAGTGCCTCCCCGACCCTGTCCCCTATTCAACTTCTTATTATATGACTTTTTTTCATAGCTACAATTCATCTCATTAGCATGGCATGTCCTAATATTACAACAGTGTTCTTAAAATGGCACTCCAACAGCAAATGCCTTGGACGCTACCACACACAAAGCTCTTCAGCAATATGCTCTTCTCCTTGAATTTTCTTTGAGTGAAAATCCGTAGCAAATAAATCCATTTGGATATTATTTATTTATACCATACTTTGTTCCCCAAAGAAGATATGGAATGTGGTAAGTCCATAAATGTACAAATTTTAAAAAATCTGTATCTGTGCAATTTCACCACCAGTTACTGACCATATATATATACACTATATATTTGAATTTATATTGAACATAATATTTATCTTCAAGTTGTAATCTCTTCCCATTTATCTTTGTCAAAGACTTCTGGAAATGTTATGCTAAAAATAACAGACTTTTAATATGAGTAACAGGTTAACAGAATGAAAGTTGCTATAGAAACAGAACACACACTTCAGAAATTGGAACAGCAAGGAGAAATTATATTTATTGGCTGCATTGCATTGGCAAAAGCTTATCAATATATGTCTCGTAGTCGATTTCAGATAGCTTGAGCTAATGACAATATTTACCATCATGTTCCTGAGTTTTAAGAGTATATATGCAATCAAGGATGTTCAGTCAAGAGGCAGGAAACACAAAAGATGGCTATTTGGCGAATTTCGGCACCACTCAGCATAAGCAAACGTGGGTTGATTAGGGCAGAGCCCTCGTGTCTCCTTAATGCTGCAGTTTTTTTTATGTCGTAACCATTAATATTTATAGGGTTGTCAGAATTATTCATGTCAACAGTGGGGGAACTCCCAAATCTCTGAGAATTATCACTTATTTACATGGCATTTGGTGCACTTGGTTTGCTCTGAGTCGTAAGCTGCCAGTATTCTCACACAAAGCTTTAATGATTGGCTAGCTCCTGTTTAACTGCATCATTAAGGGATATTTTATTTATTATTGCTCTCCAACTGCAACTCTTGACTGAATGTTGCCATGATTTAAGTGTATTCTAGGAAGGAGGAACAAACTCTGCTTTTATAGCCGGTATTTTCTACGCAGTAAATCCAGACACTTTACAATCATTAAGAATATGTAAGATGACTTGGCTCCATAACATCTCTCCAGAGTTCAGCCTGTGTTATAAAACAAGCCACCGCAGAAAACATACATTTAGGCTCAGCTTTCTGAAAGCCCCAAACCTCTATTGTAAATAAGTTATTTCTGGTAGGAAAGTCCCGGGTAATTTGTGTTGAATATTTGGCTACTTTTGATCCACCTGGCAGGCTTCTCCCTCTCCTCACGCTTTCCTCCAGGGAATGTTGAGTGGATTGTGATGGGTTCAGTCAAGTCTCCAAGGGACCCCCTCATTCTAAGCCAGTCTCTCCAGCTCCTGGCGCCCCCTGTGTGAGAAAGTGGCCATGTAACAAATTGGGCTGTTTGAGCTAGACAGAGGAATGGGCTCAGTCTTAGCTGCTTTCCTTCCTGAGAAGGAATTTCCTCCAAGATATGGACGTGGCTCTCTGGAGAAAATGGAATCGCATAGGATCGGGGAGATTTTCCAAGCGAATGGAATTCCGGGCTTGAAACAGTACAAATGGCATTTCTTTCTTTCCTTGCTCGACAATAAGAAAGGGTCAGGTTCAAAAGCAACATTTCCTGATGAAAACTGGTCCACACTGAATCACAGGTTCTGTTCATTGAGCTTCGACTATGCAGTGGGCATTGTGCCTTATCGTGTGCTTTAGCTCATTCCATTTTTACAACAGCTCTGTGAACTAAGAATTATTCTTACAAGAATCATTTTTTTCACCCCAGTTCTTTTGAATGCTTGTTCTCTTTCTTGTTGAACAGAGAAAGAAGTCAGAAACACTGAATTTCCTTTTCCCTTCTGTCATTTTTTCAATGCTACATCTTCCCCAAGCAGGGTTCCTAGCTCTTTTGCTTCAGAATGGTGCCTTAAAAAGAATAATTTTAAACCTCTCTTTTTATGTTCTTTATCTTTCAGTTTAATCCAGAAGTCAATATGGGATAGCGTAGACAGGGGTCAGCAAACTTTATCTAGAAAGCAGCAGACAGTAAAGACTTTAGGTGATACGGGCTATATGGTCTACCTCATCTCTTTTGTTACCGTATGCAAAAGCAGCACAATAGATCATAGCACGGGCATGGCTGTGTTCCAGTAAAACTTAATTTACAGAAGCAAGAGGGCTGCCCACAAAACTTCGTTTGCTGATGTCTGCGTTAAAAAAATAAAAGTGGCAGGAGATGGGCTGCAGAGAAAAGGGATGGTCTTCAATTAATTCATTCCTAGGACCATGTTATTACTGAGTGGCATTGGGCAAGTTGCTTTTTTTATTTATTTTGAGGTTTTAGTTTCCTTTACTGGAAACCAAAGGTAGTTACTTTCTTGGGGATTATTGTGAGGATTAAAAGAGGAACGTGTTAGTATGATTGGAAATTACCCAAATTAGAAGTTGATGGGTTGAGATGACATTGGAGAGATGGGTAGACTATAGAAAGGAGTTGTAAATGGTACAGGAAGCCATTGAGGGGTTTTAAGGAAGTGATGTGATTCAAGTCACGTTTTGAAACAGTGTTCTTGATATGTAGAAAATGGTGTAGACCACATGTGGTTTTGAAATTGTTGTGCCTTTTTTTTTGCAGTAGTCTAGGTGAAAGATGATAGAGGGAGGATTGTGGCCTAGTCTAAGACGGTGACTATGATGATGTAGAAATGTGGATGGAATCTTGAGGTACATCAGCATGACTTGTTATATGCATTGTATGTAGGAGGTTAGGGAAAAGGAAAAATCAAAGATGACTGTCTTTGAACTGATCTCCTGGGTCGAGAGTGGTACCACCAACTGAGATGGGAAGACTGTGGAGTGGATACATTAGCATTGGAAATAAACTGTTGTTTTATTTATTCATTTATTTGTTTTAATTTAATAAATCTTTATTGTTCAGATTATTACAATTGTTCCTCTTCCCCCCCCATAGCTCCCCTCCACCCGGTTCCCACCCTACCCTCTGCCCTTACTGCCCCCACATTGTCCTCATCCATAGGTGTACGATTTTTGTCCAGTCTCTTCCTGCACCCCTTTCCACCCGAGATTTGTCAGTCCATTCCCTTTCTGTGCTCCTGATTCTATTATATTCACCAGTTTATTCTGTTCATCAGATTTTTTTATTTACTTGATTTTTAGATTCACTTGTTGATAGATATGTATTTGTTGTTCATAATTTTTATCTTTACCTTTTTCTTCTTCCTCTTCTCAAAAAACACCTTTCAGCATTTCATATAACACTGGTTTGGTGCTGATGAACCCCTTAGCTTTTTCTTATCTGTGAAGCTCTTTATCTGCCCTTCAATTCTGAATGATACCTTTGCTGGGTAGAGTAATCTTGGTTGTAGGTTTTGCTATCCATCACTTTGAATATTTCTTGCCTTTCCCATCTGGCCTGCATAGATTCTGTTGAGAAATCAGCTGACAGTCGTATGGGTGCTCCCTTGTAGGTAATGAACTGTTTTTCTCTCACTGCTTTAATATTCTCTTTGTCTTTTGCTCTTGGCATTTTAATGATGATGTGTCTTGGTGTGATCCTCTTTGGATTCCTTTTGTTTGGGGTTCTGTGCACTTCCTGGACTTGTAAGTCTATTTCTTTCACCAGGTGGGGGAAGTTTTCAGTTATTATTTCTTCAATTAGGTTTTCAATATCTTGCTCTCTCTCTTCTTCTGGCACCCCCATCATTCTGATGTTAGTACACTTGAAGTTGTCCCAGAGACTCCTTACACTATGTTTATATTTTTGGATTTTTTTTCTTTTTGCTTTTCTGGTTGAGTAGTTTTTTGCTTCTTTGTATTTCAAATCTTTTATTTGATTCTTGTGATCCTCTAGTCTGCTGTTAGATTTCTGTATAATATGTTTTATTATTCTTAATTTCTAGTTGGTCCTTTTTCATATCCTTGAGGGTCTCATTATATTTATCGGCCTTTTCTAGAAAATTCCTGAAAAACCTTATAACAGTGGTTTTGAACTCTATATCCAGTTGTTTGCTTCCCTGTGTTGATAGAGTGGCTTTGTGTGCCAGATGTCCTATATGGCGCAGTAGCTCTGCCTTCCTAGTTACCTGAGGTGGAAACTCTTGGTGCACCCCTTTGTAGGCTGTGTGCACAGTCTTATTGTAGTTAAGCCTTGATTGTTGTTGGTATCACGGGGGGAATTGACATCCAAGCCAATTGGTTGTGAGGATCAGCTGTGTCTACGTGGGAGAACTTCTGTGCTGGAGTCAGCCTTATGATACAAGACTTGCAGCAAAAGCCTCTGTGTTCAGCTTGGATGGGGCAGAGTCTCAGGGCTGAGCAGACAGCCTTGGCTTCCCATCATCCCTACCCTACGTGCCCCCTGGGTCTCAGTGTCCCTCGGTAGTCACTGCAAGCACCTCTGAGAGAAAGCCGCCCTCGAGTTCTGACTTCTGCCAGACGGTCCAGTTTTCCCCCAAATAAGTCTGGGTCCCCAGAGTCTCGCCCATAACTGGAGCTCAGTGCAGTCGGGACCTTTTGTCTCTCTCCTGCTTGAGAAAGCCAGACACGCACTTAGTTGCCTGCCCTCTCCACGTGTGTGTCTCAGTACCTCTGCCTCCTGCAGTTCCTCTGAGTCTCATTGTGCTTTTATCTTTCCTTCTACTTCTAGAATTTCCACTTAGCCAGCCTTCCTGTGGTTCTGGATGATGTCTGTTTTATCTTCTAGTTGTAGTTTTGAAATTGTTGTGCAAGGCAACAGTTTAGGTGTTTACCTATCCAGTTATCTTGGTTTCTCTGTAAACTGTTCTGTTTTAAACATGTGTTGTTTGAGATGCCTATGAGACATCCCAGTGGAAACATCAAGTAGGCTGTGGGGATATGTGAGATGTGTGAGTCTGAGATTCAGAGAATTTTTCTGGCTAGAGATACAATTATGACTCATCAGCAAAAGTATGATAATTTAATCCAAGAGAATAAATGAGCTGACTTTGGAATATCTTATAAAGAAAGAGAAGATCTGGGGTATGTTTGGGAACGATAGCAGAATAATGGTTTAAAGAGAAGAGGGTCTAAGAACAGGGAAATGAACTCAGAAGATGTTGAGATAGTTTTGAGTAAGAAGTAAGGAAAGTCTGAACTAGTACAGGAGCAATGAACATGGAGGAAAAAAAGGGGTGGATTTAAGAGCTAGTGCACAGGAAGGAACCACAGAATTTGAAACCTGATTGGATTGCCGGAGTGAGAAAGTTGAAGTCAAAGGTAACTCTGAGATTCCCCCTTGGTCAATCGACTGTATCCTGATGCTCTCAACCACTGTGTGATACACAAAAGAAAAGGGAGTTTCAGGGGATGAGCTAGATTTGCGAAGGAGAAGGTTGAACATCAGGTAGGCTTAAAGCCTGGGACTTGTGCGTGATGCTCTTGAAAAACTGCCCTCTCTTCATCTAAACATGCAGCAGATACTCAGGAATAGTCTGTAGTCGTTTTGAAGCTGGTAGAAAGTTAGACAGTGGCCAGAATAGTCATGTGAGTTGGGGATGACTTTTAGAAAGCTATGAACCTTCCTGCGAATAGCAAGAGATATTTCTTATGCCTAGTGTAATCCTTGGTCCATGTTGGCTCTGTCATCCAGAGCTGAATGTCCCCATGGAAACACAAAAGCCTGACTTCCACCAGAGTTATAGTGTGGGTCTTCTGTTTCACCGAACCATCCTCACAGAAACTTTTCATTTCTAGCTATGCCTATTGTTGTCTTTCTATGAATCACATCACTGACTCACTGTTGAAATGAAATTTCTGCCAAGTCCTTAGGTTTTGATAGCCGAGTTGATAAGGAGAACTAGGTGTTAATACCACGCGGTGTTAATACCAGGATGTTAAATTAACAAGTGAATCATCTTTGTTGAAAAAAAATGTGAGAATAGGAATAAAGGAAGAAGTGTGTTAGTGAAACATGTCAATTGTCTCCATAACTCCACAGAGTTTGGCTTCCTGGATTAAATACCGGAAATAGTCAGTTATAATTTCCTGGTTGCTTCTATTCCTTCAAGCCAAAGGTCAAAGATACCCGAAGTATTATAGCAGAGAAAGAAATTACAATAACCAGTTTAGGTAGCAATGGAAATACAGACCAAAACTGTTTCTCAGCAAAAATTAAATACTTTTGGCTTTTTTTAAAAAAAATGTGGAATGGGGAAGTAGGGCATAAAAATTGAGCAGAGAAAATCCTTTGCCTTTTATTTTAGAATTTGTCAGCAGCAGCAGCTATCTAGAACAATAAGAATTTAAGAAATAAGAGGTTTTGCCCGACTGGCTCAGTGGTTGAGCATCGGCCTATGAACCAGGAGGTTAGGGTTCAATTCCAGGACAGAATACATGCCTGGGTTGCAGGATTGATCCCCAAGTGGGAGGCGTGCTGGAGGCTGCTGATCTGTGGTTCTTTCTCATCATTGATGTTTCTATCTCTCTCTCCCTCTCTCTTTCTATCTGAAATCAATACAAAAATACATTTTTTAAAAAGAGCTTTAAAATGAGAGGAAGTGGTGGCAATGATAAAATTATGTAAAGCTATATCTTCACTGATCTTGTTTTAAAAAGTGGATAAAGAATACCTGGCCCATGTGGATCAGCTGGTTGAGTATTGCCCAGGTTGTGGGTATGATCTCAGGTAAGGTGGATCATTGGAGTTTCTCTCTCTCCATCTCCCTCTTCTTCGCTCTCCCTCTCTTTTCCCCTCTCTAAGATCAATGAAAACATATTTCTAAAATTTCTAAAAAGAACACCTGGGCCCACACTAGCATTTTAATTACGAATGACTGCGGTTTAAAATTTTTGCACTAAATCTTTTCCTTTACTCTCAGCTCTGACCTTCGAGCTCTGCAGCCTGTCCAATCTAATTGCGATTTTAAAAATATGTTCAGTGAGAGCCATTCAAAAATAATTTTCTTATTGGACCAGACCAATTTAAAGAGAAATCACAGGTGTTTCAACGAGGTATAAAACACCCATTGATTAAAGGGTAAAAGAAGCAATTTCTTTTTGAAACTTCTGTTTGAAAGATAAATGTTTTGTTGCATAGATGATAGCCAGGAGGTGTTTGTTTAAATATGATTGAGAAATAGATTGCTGCATGTCATCATTTTCAAAATAACCCACACTTTCTAAGTATGCTAATTAGAACGGCATTGTACAATGTGACTAAAATGGTAAATAATTAACTTTATAGATATAAATTTTCTTAGAAAAATCAAGCTTCTTAAACTAAGAAGAAGACATGGGCCTTCAAAGTTATGAATCCTGGGGCTGGTAGAAGGTGTTATGTGTATGTTTTGTACAATTGCAGAGCTAGGAAATAAGGAAGGTTTTGACTAATTTACTCTCCCCTGAAACTATAAATACTATAAAAGTGTTTTCAAAAGTTGCACCAAGTGGAGAGAGTCTTAAAAAATCCGGGAAATCTAGTGAGAAAAACAAATGCCAAAGTGACTTCATAGAGGGCCAAGTCTCTGGCACAGATGGCCTGTGTGAGTCTGCTCATGCTGCCATCACCAAATACCAGAGACTGGAGGGCTTAAACAACAGACACTTATTTTCTCACACTTCTGGAGGCTGGAAAACCGAGGCCAAGGTTCTGGCAGATTCCGTTTCTGTTGAGAGCTCCCTTCCTTGGGTGAACGTGGCTTCCTTCTATGTCCTCAGATAGCCTTACTGCAGTGTGCTACTGAAGGGGGGTGAGAGTGAGAGAGCATGCGCCCTTTGGCCTCTTTTGACTAAAGACCCCAATCTTATCTGATCAGAACCCCACCTTGATTACCTTGTTGACCTTTACTACTTACTCCCTTAAAGGCACCATCTCCATACAGGGGGTTAGGGCTTCACAATGAATTGGGGAGGCACAAACTTTCAGTCTATAATACAGCTTAAGAGATCAATAAGTGTTTCCAGCCCCAATGAGACTGGGCCAGAGTGTGAATGAAATGTGACTGCGAAGAGAGTCTGAGATCACGGGTGTATCCTGTAGACCGCGTGTGAAATTTCCTTCTTGTGACATAATGCAGTGTCTGATTGTGTGGCCCACCTGTGCAGTGACCATTAAAGCGTTTGGAGAACAAAAAAAAAAAAAAAAAAAAAGAGATCAATAAGTGGGCCGAAACCGGTTTGGCTCAGTGGATAGAACTTCAGTCTGTGGACTGAAAGGTCCTGGGTTCGATTCCGGTCAAGGGCATGTACTTGGTTGTGGGCATGTCCCCAGTGGGGGGCATGCAGGAGGCAGCTGATCGATGTCTCTCTCTTATCGATGTTTCTAACTCTCTACCCCTCTCCCTTTCTCTCTGTAAAACGTCAATATTATATATATACATATATCTATATCTATCTATCTATCTATCTATCTATCTATCTATCTAGAGAGATCAATAAGTGGAGTGACAACCCCACTGGAGACTGTGAGGCAGGACAGAGGGAGGTGTCCCAGTGCTTGTGCAGGCTCAGCCTAGACATCGTCAGGCTGGGAGAGCTATTAAAAGCAGAAGTCCTCCTTTCTATCCACTGCCCATCGGCATCAGGAAACCTGGGAGTGGGGAGTGGGGACAGCAAGCTTAGGTGAGAAGATGCTGTGAGGCCAAAATTATGGACAATTCAAACCAAGTGGCTGTTAAATAGTCTTGGCAAGACCACATAGAACTTTCAGGTAAGAGTATTTTTAATCCTTAAAGATCTAACCACAAGAAAAATGCAAACCTCTAAAATTGCCCGTTTTTATGACTCACTTGGGTGAGAGCTATCCGGGACCTATCGGAGGCCATTGAACGGTGTCTGTAGGTGGTGTCAACAAGGTTACAGGCGTGAGCCTAAAGAGCAGGGTTTCCCCACAACAGATATCTTGAACGACATAGTTCCTTACTATGGGGTTAAATCTTGGGAAACTGACCTTCGTTATGTCTGGTCTTGCTGTAAACACTCAAGCGTGTGCTGGTATTTTAATGTAAGTATTGTCACCTGGTCTCAGCCAGCCTTTCCAGAACTTCTCGTGCTTCTCCTCAGTTCCATGTTTCTTTGCGGAACTTTGGGAGACTCGGTGTTCTGCATCCAGGAGGGAGTATAATACATTAGCTCTCTCTTTTTATAGGCCTCTCCATATGCTGTCATGTCTTTCGCCATTGAAAGAAACTTTATATCTTCCGCAACAGTGTCTGTTGGTGTCTTTTTGTCAGTCACTTTATTGTCCTGTTGTGAGGATGGAGCAGGCACCGTTTGAATTTTCTATGTCTTTTCCCATCCCACAGTATTGTATGCTAGACAGTAGGAAATGTAGAAATGGAATTTAAATTGGCACCAGTCTCCTGTATTTCCCTTTGTGGTTTTTTTGCTCCTTTTATATTTTGGATGCATCAGAGAATCCTGTGTAGTCACATTGCTTTCTTTACTGTCCTCCTCTTTATTTTTCTTCAGTCTGATTTTGTATTACAATACCGTATTTTCCGGCGTATAAGACGACTTTTTAATCCAGGAAAATCTTCTCAAAAGTTGGGGTCGTCTTATACGCTGGGTGTCATCTTATAGGGTGAGTATATCCCAAACTCTATACAGTGGTACCTCGAGATACGAGTGCCCTAACACACGAGATTTTTGAGATACGAGCCGTCGAGCGAGCGATTTTTGCTTTGAAATAAGAGCAACAGTTGAGATATGAGTAATCGCGTGGATCAGCTGGCTGCACACGACCCACCAGTTTACCGCGACTCAAGTGTCTCATAGTTTCGCACGCCTCAAGGTTTCAGAACGAATTAAACTCGTATCTCGAGGTACCACTGTATTTTAACTGGAAAAGTTGGGGGTTGTCTTATACACCCAGGCATCTTATATGCCGGAAAATATGGTAATTTCTAGAACCTCTCACCTCTCTTAGATACTTTTTAGAAACCCTGTAAATGAGATTATAACCACATTCTATCTAAATTTTTTAAGAACATGAGGTTCTAGAGTCTGGGGTACTTTTATTTCTGTTGCCAACATTCCACTTTCAGAAACTCCGAAAAGATCACTTTCTTCCAAAGTCCCTGCCATTCTCATTGCATGAACTGGATTGTTCTCGTGGGTAGGAATTAAGCCCGGAGTAAGAGTTCAGCAGCATATGTTCCTCTGTGTTCAGATATGACACTGTCGGTAAGGAAAGTCAAGAATGTGTCAAATGCCTCGCAGGCTGGCATGTCCTAGAGATGTAGATTCTCTGACTCTAAACCATATATAAAAGCGGTGCTAGAAAAGCATAGTCTATATATGAAATGGTAATTGCTGAAATGCTTTGTATTCTCTTACCTTTATACTGAAAAATATTAAATCTTAAAGCAGAATACAAATTAAGAGGTATAGCTCAGGCCTGAATATTATTATGAAACTTATAGAAAAGCCGTTGTCAGAGTACACATAATCCCCATATACCCTTCATCTAGATGCCCTGAATGTTAACATTTCACCACATTTGCTTTATCTATGTGAATAATTTAAAGTGAAAGACACAGGCGTAAATACAAGATCTCTCGAAGATGCACACACTATGACCCCAAACATTGTCTGTCCGTCTTTTCACACAAACCCTTCATCAGCCATACAGCCCAAAATTGGCAGCTTTTTAGCTTCTCCCTTCCTCTTACATCATGCTCCATATGTTGGTCACCCTCACTAGACAGTTCTTGACTGGCTTGAAAGCAGCCACTGTTGCCCAGCCAGTGTTGCTGAGTGGTTAAGCATTGACTTGTGAACCAGTAGGTCACAGTTCAATTCCAGGTCAAGACACATGCTCTGTTTTGGGCTCTATCCCCAGTTGGAGGCTAGCAGCTAATCAAATTATTCACTATTATCATCTCTCTCTCTCTCTTTCTCTTTCTCTTTTCCTCTCCCATTGAAAAAATATTTTTTAAAAAGTAGAAACTGTTTATTATTCAATCCCGAGTCTGCTAGTCAGTGTCCAGCACATTTTAAAAGTTTTCAGTAGGTATGGAAAAAATTTTTCCTTTCAAAGCATTGGGTTTGCTGTTAGTTTATATTTTTCACATTCATCTGCTTCTGAAAAAGGTGCTGTCTTTCATACACAGGCATATAAATCAATAGCTGAGACTCCTAGGTGCAGAATCCATAATGGAAGAAAGAGCAAGGTGTTAAAGAAAGTCTTAAAAATAGCAGTTTGGCACAGGACAGCAAAACTATGAAAATGCTACAGACAATTTTGTGTTTGAATGGGGTAATATTGCAGGCTAACTAAAAATTGAATGTTTGGAGCATTCAACAGTGAACTGTTAACATAATCAATATGTACAAATATTCAATTGTAAAAATACTAGGAAATGTAGTATGGAATCTAGCTGATAAAATCATGAGCTAAAGAAGCAACTGGAAAACAGTTAGGAGTGCCAATAATAAGAAGAAATATGTGCATCGGCTGTGTTAGTAATCATATCTTCCCATCATCTTTTGAAAAGCTTTTCTACATTTGAGAAAACCTTCTCCTCAACAGTCCTGCTTCTGTAATGTTGAAGTCTGAACTCAAATTCCCAGCATTCTTTGCAGCAAGCATGAAGTCATGTGGCTGAGACCCCATAAATCAGACATATTTAGGAGAGACTACAATTTGGAAGTAAATAAAAAAGGAAGTAATCTCGGTATGGAGTTCCTGTTTGTGCCAGCACAGAAAATAGCTAAGGCATTTGGTTTTCAAATGGCGGCGCCATTTAATGCTACAAATTTGAGTCCCTGCAGCAGAAGTAGCATTGTAGCTGGCAGCAGTAATGGCTGAGTAGAGTCAAATTATTGTCATTTAGTGCTCGGTTGGGGCAGTACAGGTGGATTTTCCTAAGGCCAGTTTTGGGATATGGATTTGAGCATTTCTCTATGAAATAATTACTGGTATTTGAGCTAACACCTTTGTTTTTACCTGTAGCCTTTTTAAAATGGAAACTACCAGTGAGATTATTTTTGCAATGGCTTAATATTATAAATATTATAAATATCCCCACTTAGTTCTTCTTCTAGGAGGCAAGAAGTGAACAATCGAGTTTGTAGCTATCAGATAAGGAAGTACAGCTTTTAATGAAAGAAACTCAAATGGAATAAAGGCATTTGTAGGTTGCTCACATTTCATTTGACTCGTTTGCTTTTACATCACACCCACTTTGAATTTCTAGTTGGCTCTTCATAGCTTCCCACACTAAACCGACACTATAACACACTAGAGGTGTAGTGCATAAAATTTGTGCACTGGAGGGGTGTCCCTCAGCCAAGTCTGCACCCTCTTTCAGTCCAGGACCCCCAGGGGGATTGGGCCTAGGCCGGCAATCGGACATCCCTCTTGCAGTCCAGGATCCCTTGCTCCTTACTACCTGCCTGCTCACTCCTTACTGCTTGGCTCACCGATCCTTAGTGGCAGGCTCCTTACTGCTTGGCTCGCTGCTCCTTAGCCCTTCTGTGGAGGCAGGAGAGGCTCCTGCCACTGCCACTGCGCTCACCAGCCGTGAGCCTGGCTTCTGGCTGAGTGGCACTCCCACTGCGGGAGCTCACTGACCACCAGAGATAGTTCCTGCATTGAGCATCTGCCCCCTGGTGGTCAGTGCATGTCATAGCAACAAGTCGTTCTGGTCGTTGTGCCATAATGGTCACTGGGTTTTTATTATATAGACCTGGTGCACGAAATTCGTGCTTGGGGGTGGGGGGGGAGTTCCTTCAGCCCAGCCTCCACCCTCTCCAATCAGGGACATCCCTCTCACAATCTGGAACTGCTGGCTCCTAACCACTCACTTGCCTGCCTGCCTGATTGCCCCTAACTGCCCTCCCCTGCTGGTCAGATTGCCCACAGCATCTCTCCCCTACTGGCCATTGTGTGGCCACATGGGGGTGGCCATCTTTGACCACATGGGGACGGCCATTTTGTGTGTTGGAGTGATGGTCAATTTATATATTACCTCTTTGTTATATAGGATGATTGGAAGGTGATATTTTCTTTGAGGATTTCATGGGCAGATAAAGAAGAGGTCTCATTTTACATCTTAAACCAGCACACCATGTTCCAATTAGACACCTTTATTCTTTTCCTAAAGACCTTACCTGGATTATGGAAAGGATAGAAGGGGTGGAATCTGGTACCTCGAGATATGAGTGCCCTAACATACGAGATTTTTGAGATACGAGCCGTCGAGCAAGCGATTTTTGCTTTGAAATACCAGCAACAGTTGAGATACGAGTAATCTCGAGGATCGGCCAGCTGCACACGACCCACCAGTTTACCGTGACTCGAGCATCTCATAGTTTCCCACTCCTCAAGGTTATGGAATGAATTAAACTCTTATCTCAAGGTACCACTGTATCAAGAAAATAAATTTTAACCATATTTTAAAAGTGGAGAAATGCGTTGAAAATATGCTTTCCATAGAATGGGCACCATATACTAGTACTTACGAATTCCTCTATCCTATATAATAAAGATGTAATATGCAAGTAGTCATTACGCCATGATGCATAAAGATCAACTGTGTAACAACCAGATTATAGATCAGCAGGAGTTGGGACAGCAAGCTACAAGCCTCCAGGAGGGGGCACAGCAACAAGCTATGAGAGGGTTGGGGGGCAGAGGGAGCTACAGGAGGGTGGGGCAGCGGGTGGAGAGCTACTGGAGGGTGGCAGAGAGCTACTGGCGAGCTACTGGTGCACAGATTCATTCACAGGGCCACTAGTTTTGAATATTTGGGCAAACCTCTAACACTCTATAGCAATTCTCATGAGTATCAGCTATCTGGAGACTATTTTATCTCCTTTTCATTTTTCCCTGGGAATATAAACAATATGGAGAAATGATGAAGACAAAGCAGCCATTGCTTTTTGTTGTCTCTTTTTTCAGTACGGCTAATCACGTGTGCCTGTGCGTGCATGTATATGTGTGTGTTTTATGCAGGGATAGAGAGTTTACCAGATGTGTTTAAGTAGCCATGGGCCAGTTGTGCTTTCTGCAGAATTTTCTGGTGTTTCTCCAAATTAGTTACATGTTTCATGCTAATGGGCTTGCCCATCACTCCCTCAGGAAGAGCAGAAACTTGGTCCTTTATAAAAGCCAGAGATAGTCTCTTTTCCCCATAGCTGACCACTTTTGTTGTTTTCATTCGCAAAAATCAAAACAGATTGAATCTCTTGGTGCCCTGGGAAGAAGGGGTGCTGTGCCTCTCCCCAAAATTGCTGCAGCCTGAAGACTCCTGAGCTCATTCAGAAATCATGCCAAGACAGAGATACTTCTGCTATAGTTTCTCCTTCAGAAGCTCCAGTCATTTGATTTTAAATTATTTCAGAGGAGAAGACTCTCAGCCAATCAAAATGCAGCCCCAATATTAGTTCATTTTTAACCAGAGGATAGCTTTGTGGAATACAAGTCTCCTCAGTCCTCTCCATTTCTAAACTGCTTGCTCCCCCAGCCCAAATTTAGCCTCCATCTTCAGAACACCGAATCTATGTTGCTGTCTTTGGAATTCTGCACGAACAAAGGAGCTCATAAATAGCTGCAGCTAATTGTTGGAATTTGTGTTTACGAGTTCCTTTCCCGTTTTTGCAAACTCAGGCTCAGCTCTGCGGCCCTGAAAAGCTGCTTCCCCTCAGCAGATGTTCTGACAGTCACTGTGTTCTCATCTGCGCTCATTTGTCTCACACCGCTCTCCATTCCCACAACACACAGTAACCTGGAAATGCAATTCTTTCTTCCCCTCTGCAGTCCCCTGCACTGGTGACTTTTCCACAGCTTTACTCCGCAGACCACAGATGCCCGGTTCTGCATCTTTCTCTGTAGTGTAGTTATTTCTGCATCCATGTCTCTTTACAGCTGGGCATTAAAAAGCATGTCTTCATTTTTATTCCCTGTCACCAACTCACCATACTTAAGCTTTCTGTCATAGTGTGAGTCATCACTACTACAAAAATGCAGTTGGCTACTGAGAAAGTCTTAGGGCAATATATGACTTTATTTTTTCTTTGCTTTGATATTTAAAGCAATCACTCTATGCTAGAGAAGCACATTTACCCGTTATTAGAGTCAAATGCCTGCTCCCATCTCTAATTGAAGCTCTTATAATAGAGTCCTCGCTGATCACCACACCTGGGGTCTAAATGTGTATTGGGAGGTGAGGAAGCATTTACTAAGCTGCTCCTTGTCCATGTTCTCAGGACCCTGGAGAAGTGTCAGGACCACACACTAGTATGACATATCAGAGGGTGTCTGTGGTCTGTCTTCTCAGAGGGCTTATACTCTATCTATTCCTACCAACTGCCCTTATTCACAGAAACAACAACAAAAGGAACTTACCTTATGTCAGGCATTGTTCTGAGTACTTTACAAATGCTGTTTCATTCAACCCTCACAGAAAATATTCCAAAAGGCAAGTAAAAGGATTTTCATTTCACAGATTGGAAAACTGAGGCACAGATAGATCAAATAAATTGCCATTGGGTGGCAAGGAAGACGCTCGAAAACAATGTAAGATGATTTATGTCAGGCTGTATTCTCCTTCTTAAACTTTCTGTTCTGTTAATGGTGCCTTTGTGAACACAGACTCTGCCTAGAGCAGTGGTTCTCAACCTTTCTAAGGCTGCGACCCTTTAATACAGTTCCTCATGTTGTGGTGACCCCCAACCATAAAATTATTTTTGTTGCTACTTCATAACTGTCATTTTGCAACTGTTATGAATCGTATCTGTGTTTTCCAATGGTCTTAGGCGACCCCTGTGAAAGTGTTGTTCAACCCCCAAAAGGGTCGAGACCCACAGGTTGAGAACCACCGGCCTAGAGTCTCTTTCCCTTCCATCTCTCTATTGAAAGATTGTGTTACTCCAAAACCAAATCAAATGCCATTATTCCAGGAAATATTCCTCTCTAAAACTTCTTCCCTTTGTTCCCAGTATTCTCATCAATTGTTTAAAATATCTTTATGATTTTGCTTAGGTTTCCCCCGAGGCAGATCCAAAAATGAAGTTTTCTGTGCAAGGGATTTATGAAGTGTTCCTGAGAGAAACTAACTGGTAAGGGGGTGAGGAAGTAGAACATGGAAGGGGAAGAAGCCCCAGCTTTAGTGTGATCCAGAAGGGGAGCTCTGAAGTATAAGTTAAAACCCCAACTTTATCTGGACCTGACACAAGAGAGCTAGAATTTCCCCCTTCCCTGCCTTCATGGGCTAAGCCCTCATCTCTGAAATATAAAAACCTCCGGGCACTTCAGGCTTTCAGTATATCAAGGCAAAGTGGCTTTAATGGGCAAAGGGAGTTCTTTAATAAGAACGTGAACACTGTGGCAAAACCATCAAAAAACTGGGGGAGGAAGGGTCACAGAAATGGTCAAAGCAATCTGGGGGTACCTGAGCAGAGTCCCCAACAGTGCCTGGAAGTTTCTATAATGAAATTTGTGATGGGGGGCGGGAGCAATGGGAAGATATGTATACATGTAATACATTAATTAAAAAAAGTATCTAAAAAATTTATGATATTACTACACCTGCTCTATTTATTTGTTTCAATATGTGTTTTCTTTACTACATTATGTAGTTATCCCCCCTGGATCTCTTTATTTGCACCTAACACAGCTTATTCAGATTACGTCGCCTTAATTAGGAGGAGAGGCCCTGGCAAGATGTGTGAATTCCCAGTTCATGTTTTGGCTCCTTTGAAAACCCTCTGTCCCTACCACCTATGTTGGGCTCCATTTTGGTTAAAATTGCGCAAGCGTCAACCTCTACTGAACATCCCCTTTAAAATATGAGAGCAAAGTACAGTGGACTTAGCTAAGGACCACACCCAAGCACTATTTTTTCTTTAAATAGAGAACTCAGTGCTGAATGTCCAAGTTAGTCATGCTACCGTTCTAGAACCAAACGTGTTTCTGCCCTCTCAACACCATTCCTTCCTCCTTTCCTAGTTCCAACACTGAATAAAGAAAATTTGAGTATGACTTTGTAGGGGATGTAAGGTAAAACAAACAAACAAAAAGCAATGCATACAAATGAATACCTCATTTCACATCGAGACGGAGAGAAAGCGCTGCATGTTGAGTTGCTGCCATGGCAATTGTGAATTGCTTCCTGTGAGACAGTCCCCTCAAAGGCTCCGATAACCATTTTGCTTTTGCGTCAGTGCCCGCTCAGGACTGGAAGATGACACGAGGGTGGCCACGTGATTGTCACAGAACACTGACTGTAAGAACTGAAATAAAGAAGGGTCGCTGAAATTGTGTTATAACGCAGAAGCAGATCATTCTCTTATCCAATTTCTACATAATAATACTCAACGTTATTGAGTACTTACTGTCAGCCACTAACATGAGAGTGTTAGAGACTTTTTTGTAATCTAGCTTATCCTCATAACTGTCCTTTGATGTAAATCTGTAACGTCATCCCTATTTTCTAGATGAGAAAACTGGAATCTGAAACGTCAATTACATGACTAAGGTCAGACAACCTAGAAGTTGTAGAGATCTGATCTGAGTATAAGAATAAATGACGGATGGCAGCATTTGCTCTCAGCACCTTCTGTCTTTCTGCCTCCCCACACAGGATCATGGGCTCTTTCATCAACGTCTATCATCAATAGATCATGCAATCATTTTGAAAGTTCCAAAGTACAGATAATGTTCCTACAAATGGGTCCCCAAAATACCTAAACAGCATTGAACACAAACCTCTTAAATACCATATCATGTACAATTCTGCTAAAGTTTATGTCAGTTATAAAAATAGAAATTGATGTGTAAAAAATCTACACTAATAAATGAGAAACATGCAAATTGACCATCCCTTCACTATGCCCACCAGCCAATCAGGAGTAAATATGCAAAGTAACCCAAGAAAGAGGGTGGTAGCCATGGAGCTGGAGGGGAAGGAGACTTGGGTTGCCCCTGGCAACGGAGGAAGCCAAGCTTCCAGCCCACCCTAGAGTCTGCTCAAGGAGGGGTTGAGGGCCTTGGTTGCCCGGGTTGACCCAGGCTTTGAGCCAGACATGACTCCCACTAACAGAGGAGTTGGGGACCTGAATCACTGGGACCAAGCCTGGCCTTCAGCCTGCCCTGGCCTCAGATCACAAAAGGGCTGGGGCCTGGAATGCCAGGGGTGACCCAGGCTTCCAGAACACCATGGACTCCGCTCACGGAGGGGTTGGGGGCCTGGGTCCTTGGGGGTGACACAGGCTTCCAGCCTCCCTGGCCTCTGCTCATGAAGGGGCTGGGTGCCTGGGTCCCCAGGGGAAATTCAGACTTCTAGCCCACCTCGGCCTCCACTCACGGAGGGCCTAGGGGGTAACCCAAGCTTCTAGCCCATCCTGGCCTCTGCTCAATGAGGGGCTGGGGGCTGAAGTCGCAGAGGTCAACCCTGGCTTCCATCCCCTCCTGGCCTCAGATCACAGAGGGACTGAAGGCTTGGATCACAGGGGGAAATCCAGGCTTCTAGCCTGCACTGGCCTCTGCTCAAAGAGGGGCTCAGGGTCTGGGTTGCCGGGGGTTACCCAGGTTTCCAGCCCACACTGGCCTCTGCTGATGGAGGGGTTGGGGGTCTGGGTTGCCAGGGGAAACTCAGGTTTCCAGGTTACCCTGGCCTCCACTCACGGAGCACCTGGGGCCTGTGTCACTGGGGGTGATCCAAATTTCTACCGCCCTGGCCTCCCTTCAAGGAGGGGCTAGGGGCTGGACTCACAGGGGTTGACAGAGGTTTCCATCAGGTGCTGACCTCAGATCACGGAGGGGCTGGGGTCTTGTGTCACCGGGGTGACCCAAGCTTCTAGCCTGCCCTGGCCTCTACTCACAGAGAGGCTGGAGGCCTGGGCTGTTGGGGGGTGGAAACTCAAGCTTCTATCCTGCCCTGGTCTCTGTTTCAAGAGAGGCTCAGGGTCTGGGTCACCAGGGGTTACCCAGGCTCCCACCCACCCCAGTCTCCACTAACATAGCGCCTGGGGCCTGGGACACTGGGGTAAGCCAGGCTTCCAGCCCGCACAGCCTCCGCTTAAGGAGGGGCTGGGGCCAGAGTCACCATGAGTGACCCAGGCTTCCAGTCTCCACTGGCCTCCACTCAAGGAGGGGCTGGGGGCCTGGGTCACTGGGGGCCTGGATCGCTGGGGGCTACCCAGGCTTCCAGCATGCCTTGGCCACCCCTCATGGAGGGGTTGGGGGACTGGGTCGCCATCGGCAACCCAGGCGTCCAGCCTACTATGGCCTCTGCTCAAGGAGGGGTCGTGGGCCTGAAATTCAGGGGGGCAATCCAGGCTTCTGGCCTTCCCTGGACACCACTCACCACTCACGGAGGGGCTGGGGGCATGGGTCCCCAGGGGAAACTCAGGCTTCCAGCCCTCCCTAGTTCAGCTCACAAAGGGGCTGCGGCCTGGGTCAGGGGACTAAAGTGGCTTCCAGCCCGCCCTGGCCTCCGCTGAAGGAGTGATGGGAGGCTGGGGCACCGAGGGCTTCCCAGGCGTCCAGCCTGTCCTGGCGCCCACTCAAGAGGGCCTTGGCTCTGGGTCGCCTGGGGAAACTCAGGTTTTGAGTCTCCCTGGCCACCACTCACGGTGTGCCTGAGGCCTGCATCCCTGGGGGCACCCCAGACTTCCAGCTGCCCTGGCCTCCACTCAAGGAGGGGATGGGGGCCTGGGTTACCAGGGAAAACCCATGATTCGAGACCATCCTGGTCTCCATTCATGGAGGGCCTGGGGCCTGCGTCACTTGGGGTACCGAAAGATTCCAGCCCGCTCTGGCCTCAGCTCAAGGAGGCGCTAGTGGTCTGGGTCACCAGGGGTTATCCATGCTTCCACCCTGCCCTGGCCTGGGCTTAGGGAGGCCCTGGGGGCCTGGGTTTCCGGGGATAATCCAGGTTTCCATCCCTCCCTGGCCTCCGCTCATGAAGGACCTGAGGCCTGTGTCACCGGAGGTGACCAAGCTTCTAGCTGGCCCTGGCCTCGCTCAAGAAGGGTAAAGGGGCCAGAGTCGCAGGGGTTGACCCAGGTTTCCATCCCGTCCTCACCTGAGATCGTGGAGGGCCTGGGGGCCTGTACCACTGGGGGAAACCCAGGCTTCTAGCCTGCCTTGGACTCTGCTCGTGGAGGGCCTAGGGCCTGTGTTGCCGGAGGTGACGCAAGCCTCCAGCCTGCCCTGACCTCAGCTCTTGAAGGAGCTGCGTTCTGGGTCACCAGGTCACAAAGGGGCTTTGTTCTGAGTCGCTGGGGGTGACCCAGGCTTCCAGCCGCGCCTACCCTCTGCTCACAGAGGGCCTGTGGCCTGGGTGACCATGGGTGACACAGGCTTCCAGCCCGCGCTGGCCCCCACAGAAGGAAGCCTCGATCACCAGGGGTGACACAGGCTTACAGGCTTACAGCCCTCCTGGCCTCTGCTCACAGAGGGCCTGGGGCCTGAGTAAGCCGGGGCAACCCAGGCTTCCAGTCTCCCTGGCCTCCACTCAAGGAGGGGGTGGCGGCCTGAGTAGCCTGGGAAAAACAGGCTTTTGGCCCGCCCTGGCCTCCACTGACAAAATGACTGGGGGCCTGAGTCTCCGAGGGCAACCCAGGCTTCCATCCTGCCCTGATCTCCGCTCAAGAAGGGGCTGGGGGTCTGGGGTTACCACAGAAAACTCAGGCTTCCAGCCTGCACTGACCTCCTCTCAAAGAGGGGCTGGGGGCTGGGTCACCGGCAGTTACCCAGGATTCCAGCCTGCACTAGCCTCCTCTCATGGATGGGCTAGGGTCTGAAAGGCCGGGGGTGACCCAGACTCTATCCTGCGCTGGCCACCACTCAGGAAAGGGCTGGGGGCATGGGTCCCTGGGGGCAATCCAGCCTTCCAGCCCAGCCTGGACTCCACTCAAAATGGTCTAGGGGCTGGGTCACCAGGGGTGACCCAGACTTCCAACCCTCCCTAGCCTCAGCTCACAAAGGGGCTGTGGCTTGGGTCACTGGGGTCAACACTGACTTCCAGCCCACCCTCGCCTCTGCTGAAGGAATGACAGGACTCCTGGGTCGCCCAGGGAATCCCAGGCTTCCAGCCTGCCCTGGCGCACACTCAAGAGGTGTAGGGGGGTCTGGGAAACCGGGGGAAACCCATGTTTCCAGCCCACCCTGACTTTTGCTCATGGAGGGCCTGGGGCCTATGCTGCCGGGGGTGACACAAGTCTCCAGCCTGCTCTGGCCTCCACTTAAGAAGGGGCTGGGGACCGAGATTGCTGGGAGAAACCCAGGCTTCCAGCCCACCGTAACCTCCACTCAAAGAGGAGCTGGGGGTCTGGGTCGCTGGTAGTTACCCAGGTTTCCAGCCCATACTAGCTTCTGCTCACGGTGGGTGTGGGCTCTGAGAGGCCAGGGGCAACCCAGAAATCCATCCTGCACTGGCCTCTGCTCATGGAGGTGCTGGGGCCTGGGCTGCTGGGGGTAACCCTGGCTTTGACCCCACCCTGTTCTCCACTTAAGGAGGGACTGTGGGCATGAGTTGCTGGGGGCGATGCCACCTTCCAGCCTGCCCTGGCCTCCGTCCACAGAGGGGCTGGTGGCCTGGGTCGCAGGAGGAAACTCAGGCTTTGGGCCTTCCCTGGCCTCTGCCTCAGAGGGCCTGGGTGCTGGGTTGCCAAGGGTGACAGCAGGCTTCCAGCTCGCCCAGGGTTACGCTCACGGAGGGACTGGGGACCTCACCAGGGGCAACTCAGGCTTCAGTCTCTCCCTGGTCTCCGTTCAAAGAGGGACTGTGAGCCTGAGTCGCTCTGGTTACCCAGGATACCCTCCTGCCCTGGCCTCCCCTCACAGAGGGGCTGGAGACCTGTGTTGCCGGTGAAAATCAAGGACGGACTGTGGGCATGAGTTGCCAGGGGCATCGCTAGCTTCTAGCCCACTATGGCATCTGCTCACGGAGGGGCTGGAGGCGTGGGTTGCTGCGGGTGATCCAGCTCCCAGCCTGCCCTGGCCACCACTCATGGAGGGGCTGGAGGCGTGGGTTGTGGGGGAATCCCAGGCTCCCAGCCTTCCCTGGCCACTGCTCATGGTGTGCCAGGGGCCTGTGTCACCTGCCCTGTCCTCCGCTAAAGGAGTGATGGGGGCCTGGGTTGCCAATGGCAACCCAGACTTCCAGCCCGCCCTGGCCTCTACTCAAGTGGGGTTGGGGGCCTCAGTAGCTGGGGCCAACCAGGCTTCCAGCCTGCACTGGCCTCTGCTCCAGAGGGGCAGGGGGTCTGGGTCATCGGGGGAAACCCAGGCTTTGAGACCTCCCTGGCCATCGCTCACGCTGTGCCTGGGGGCTGGGTCGCTGGGAGCAACCAAAGCTTCCAGCCCACCCTGGCCTCTGTTCAAGGAGGGACTGTGGGCCCGAATAGCCTGGGGCAACCTGGCTACTAGCTTGCCCTGGTCTCCGCTCAAGAGGGCCTGGGGGCTGGGTCGCCAAGGGTGACACAAGCTTCCAGCTCACAGAGGGGCTGGGGACCTGTGTAGCCAGGGGCAACCCAGGCTTTGATCTCGCCCTGGCCTTCATTCAAGGAGGGACTGTGGGCCCGAGTAGCCAGGGGGACCAGGCTTCTAGCCCACCCTGGCCTCTGCTCATGGAGGTCCTAGGGCTTCCAACCTGCCCTGGTCTCAGGTCAGAGAGTGCCTGGGGCCAGGGTCACTGTGGGCAACCCAGGCTTCCAGCCTTCCTTGTCCCCGGCTGAAGGAGTGACAGGGGCTCTCGGTCGCCAAGGACAACCTAGGCTTCCAGCCTGCCCTGGCCTCTGCTCAAGAGGGGCTGGGGCCTGGGTCACCAGGAGTGACACGTTTCCATCCAGCCCTGGCCTCTGTTCATGGAGGGGCTGGGGCCTGGGTCACCAGGAGTGACACGTTTCCATCCAGCCCTGGCCTCTGTTCATGGAGGGGCTGGGGGCCTGGATTGTCGGGGGTGATCCAGGTGTCCAGCCTGTCCTGCCTCCACTGAAGGAGTGACAGGGAGCCTGGGTCACCCTTGGCAAGCCGGGCTTCCAGCCTGCCCTGGCCTCAGATCACAGAGGGGATGTGGCCTGGGTCACAGGGGGCAATGCTGGCTTCCAGCCCTCCCTGGCCTCCATTCAAGGAAGGACTATGAGCCTGAGTCACCAGGGGCGACCTAAGTTTCTATCCTCTCCTGGTCTCAGATCATATGGGCCTGGGGCCTGATTCCCGGGGCAACCCAGGCTTCCAGCCCACCCCCCCATGGCCTCCACTCACCGAGGGGCTGGGGG
>PVJN01013414.1:8826-48922 GCA_004026805.1 Lasiurus borealis
GATCTGAAGGTGTCACTGAAACAGGAATTTTTAGGGTGAAAAAGACAGGTTTAGGAAAAATTAGAAATTAGGGGACCTTGGAGGAAGCACAGGGCTGCAGACCAGCAGAAGGCTTATTTCCATAGGATGAGGGAGCTGGGAACAGCAACAGGTCTATGTTTGCATAATAAAGGGAAGGAAGCCCTTCAGCCAATAAGGGTGGGAGAGATAACCCCACAGGTCCCTTGTGAGGTTTGACCTTTGCTCTCAGGAGTTGCTATGGTAACAAGTCTAAAGGCCTGCTATTAGACTGCTTCCTGACTCCACATCCCGTACCTGCGTAAGGAGACCTCGGCCCCTACCTGGCCTATCAGGATAGGCCAACTTAGTAATTCAAACAGCTCTCCACCCCCCGACCCCCAGTATAAAAAGGTCATGTAACAAAGGCCCAGGGCTCTCAGCCTCTGCTCTGTTTTTGGAGTATGTTGTGAGCCCCAGCATGCTGGTCTGAATAAACCCCTTTGTTTTTACATGAGATCGTCTCTTGGTGCTCTGTAAGTGCGGCTTGCGTTCCGGGCTTAACACTGGAATTGCCTGCCTAAGGGGTATGGGTGTATCCCAGATCTGAATAAAAAGGATGGCAAGGCCAGAGCAAAGTGGAGTCCTCTCTTGGGCTTCTGCCTGGCCACCAATTCCCAAATTAGTATTTTCTTGTCTTGTCTCTTTCATTTGTATGAATCCTCCTCCAGAATCCAAACCCTGAACCTGAACTCTGAACCATGCGGGGTGTGGCAGGGGTGTGGGGGCCGGGAAGGGGTGTTGGGGGCGGGGAAGACACTCACAACTGGCACTTTTGAAATGGAACTTCTGAAGGGGATGATTTCACCTAGAGCAAAGAAAGGAAGATTACACCAAAAAGGTGGGGAAGAATTCAACATACAGGTAAGGGAAATTGACCACATGCAGAGCCCATGATCAGCTGCAAAAGTCGAGATTTGTAAGTAGGATGGGAACGTCTTTTTAGCCAGGGTAATGGAGAAGAATTAGGTTATAAAGTAAGCTTTATTTATAGACTTTTGGTTTGCATACTTAAGGAATTAAAGTTTCAGAAGGTATTCTCTTATAGCAGTGGTTCTCAACCTTTCTAATACCACAACCTTTTAATACAGTTCCTCATGTTGTGGTGACCCCCAACCATAAAATTTTTTTCGTTGCTACTTCATAATTTAATTTTGCTACTGTTATATAATGTAAATATCTGTGTTTTCTGATTGTCTTAGGCACTGCAGCAGTGGTTCTCAACCTGTGGGTTGTGACCCTCAGGTTGAGAACCACTAGCAGGGTCGCAACAAAAATAATTTCATGTAGCAATGAAAATAATTTTATGGTTGGGGTCACCACAACATGAGGAACTGTATTAAAGGGTCGTGGCATTAGAAAGGTTCAGAACCACTGTTTTACAGTTTTTCCTGGATGTTATAGAACAGTGGTCAGCAAAGTACGGTTCCTGAGACACTAATGAGTTTGCTGACCACTGGGATAGGGGCTTAATCACAAGGAACAACAACAACCTGTAATTATTAGAATTGAGAGTCTAGATCAGTGGTCGGCAAACTCATTAGTCAACAGAGTGGCAAACGGTGGCTTGCAAGCTGCATGTGGCTCGCAAGCCACAGTTTTTTGACCACTGCTATAGAACATAACTCTTAGTTTCCCGATAAAGGTACATTAAATCTTGAATGGGAAAAATTTTGGTTAAAAGGCAAAATTATAAAGAAATTGGAAATCAAAAGGTACTTCTTTAAATCAAACTGAAAAAAAAGAGTGCCATGGTCATCTTTAATGTGGTTTATTGTTCAAATTAAAATCTTAATTTGTATTTGGAATCTAAAATCTGTAATAAGAAATGAAACTCCACTGTTGAAACTGCCTCTGGGGTGGAGAAATTCAAAGGTGGCAGGAGAGGGCAGAGTTATAAACTCTCCCACAGAAAGTCTACTTAAAGCTTTGTTTAAAAATTATAGAAATTTGGTTCATCTATAACCAAATTTTGGCTAAGATAAACTTGGGTGCTATTACTTTGGAAAGCAAAAAAGGAAAAAATTTAAGATCTATTAAATATGAAAAGATACACAGCCAGATCTGATACTGACTCTTCCTCAAAATAAACAGGATGTGGGGGAAAGGAGACACGTGGCAAACCAATATGGAAGCCCCTTCTCCCAGTATGATAATTTAAAGTTTCCTTTTTCACCATAAAAATTTAGAAATGTGTCTGAGATTTCTGTGCTCGTAAAGAGAGAAAGCTAGCTTAAGACAAAATGCGCACACAGTCCAATTTTGGGTTTTAATAAAGTCTTGAATTAAGCTTAACTCTCTTTATGGATGGTGTAGAAAGACCAAGACTGTTTTTTCCTGCAAAAGGAGAGATGGTGAATTTGACCCAGGAAAAGACACAGGCTAGGTTCTAGCAGTGAGATTGGCATTTTCATAATAAAGAGTAGTTTTTAAAATGCTAATGAAGTGTGTTAAAACAAGTTTAAGGCCTTAAAGAAATTCAGTAAATTGCCTGTTACAAAAATTTGCCAAAGAAAATGCTTTAAAATAATTATAATTGACTCTAAAATCTCAAAGAAATTGTTGAAATATAGATACATAATGTATTAATTATAAAGATCTAAGTAACCCAAGTAAAGACTGGCTACATCCTTTGTTAATGAAGAAAGTGGTAGATGCCCTCCCCCAGCAGAAAAATTATGGTCATTTTAAAAGTCAAGTAGCTGGGCCAGGCCTGTCCGCTGAAAACTTAAAAACGTTGAAGTTTACTAAATATCGCTCTTTATAATAGAAGTGTCAGAGATATGAAAATATATAAAACAACAAAAACATGATGTAAAAACAACATTGATAAAAATAATTTATTATCTCCCTGTATACCACATTAAGAGTAAAAACACTTTGAGGGCTTGATGAATTTCCCTTGTGATGAAGTATTTACAATTTTAACTTTTAATGTCACATGCTCTTTGAACTAGAGAAAGCAACATGTAACTGACCATATGCAAGTATGGGTTCAGGTAGGAATATTCTGTTGTGCCCAGAGTTCGGGGTCCCCAATAATCCACCACTAAGGAGCCTTTCAGACACAAAAGCGAAGAGTCTTTATTCAAACCTGGGTTTGGCTCTCAGCCTCTTTCTGGCGCAGCAGGGAGGCTAGAGAGCGAACCGGGCGGGAACAATGAGTTTTATGGGGTAGGATAATTAGCGGGCTTGGGAAAGTGATGAGGGTTACAGAGATTGATCACTTGAATTGGGGTCTTTCTGTAGTTAAGCCTAATTAGGACCTTAGCTGTGTCTCTGGAGCTTCATTGGTCCTTTCAGGTGGGGGTCAGGGAAGTTCAGACATTGCTGGCACACCTGTGGCCACTCCCAGAAAAGGGAGGGGGTTTAGGCAGGGGTCCCAGCCCTTATAGGACAAGATGGAGGGGAGTCCATTTTCTTTCAATTCCTACTCTGTTTAGAGTTTGTCCTGGTGATTTATTAATAGTCATGGTAAATGCTGGCATTACGGGAAACTGTCTTCAAATTAATTTAAATGGGAGTCATGTGTCAGAGGGGGACAGCTGTGCTTTCATATTGTGTCTATGATGCGACTTTCTTTCAGCTTCAGAATGTCAACAAAAACAACCAAATTCATGATTGACACTGACAGATTGAAACACATGTGCAATTGGCAACAGCGAGAGCTCTAAACGTATTGCACATGTATGAGTCAGTTTATTTTTCAATTGCCACTGCATGCCATATGTACCAGCCAGTTGGTTGAATGGACACACGGTTGGTCACTTAGCCTTTTATATAGAGAGATTTGATGTTATAATGATTCAAAGAAAGGACTTTGTAACTACAGGCATAATAAAAATGTTTTTAGGACCTCATCATTTTAAGTTTTTTGAAATTATGGACAGTATTTGATTGCTTTTGATATCCTCTGCCCAGGCTTCAAGCTTATTACCCTACTCTAAATAAATTACAGATTTACTTGAGTAATTGAGACTTAAATACTCATACTTTTTTTTTTTCAACTTCAGGCTCTATTAATACAGTTAGTGCAACTATAGAGCATAAGCTGCCAAATAGACTTTCATTCAAGGTATTTCAGGGCTGGTTGATTTTGGTTACTTCCACTCCCCTACTTTCCCTAGAATGTTTAATCATCAAGAAGTGTATAATTACTGGTAATGCAAATAGATCTTTAGTCTAACATTTTTTTCTTTATTGATTAAGGTATTATATATGTGTTCTTATCTCCCCATAGTTCCCCCAACCCCCTCCCCCCACTCCTGCCCTCACCCCCGCTGGTGTCTGTGTCCATTGGGTATGCTTATATACAAGTCCCACTTTCCCCTCCCCTTCCCTACTATCCCTCTGAGGTTTGATGGTCTGACCAATGCTTCTCTGTCTCTGCATCTGTTTTTGTTCATCAGTTTAGGTTGTTCATTATATTTCACAAATGATCGAGATCATGTGATATCTTTGACTGGATTATTTCGCTTAGCATAATGCTCTCCAGTATCATCCATCCTCTACTTCTTCTTTTTTTTTTTAACCACAGAGTAGTTTTCCATTTTGTAGATGTACTACAGTTTTTTAATCCACTCATCTGTTGATAGGCACTTAGGCTGTTTCCAAATTTTAGCTATGATAAATTGTGCTGCTATGAAAATAGGCATGCATATATCCTTTCTGATTGGTGTTTCTATTCTTGGGATATATTCTATTTACTATCACCCCCAAAAAATTAGGATAGCTAGGAATAAACTTAACTAAGGTAGTAAAAGACCTATACTCATAAAACTAGAGGACACTGAAAAAAAAAAGAGATAAATAGTAAATTAAGACCTAAACACATGGAAGAATATACTGTGTTCATGGATTGGTAGAATCAACATTATTAAAATTTTTATACTGCTCAAAACAATCTATAGATTCAAAGTACTCCCCATTAAAATACCAAAGGCATATTTCACAGAACTAGAATAAATTCTCTAAAAATTCATATGGAATAAAAAAGACTCCAATTGGCTGCAGCAATCCTGAGAAAGAAGAACAAAATAGGAGGGATCACAATATCAGATTTCAAGATGTTCTCAGAACTGCCTGGTACTAGCACATATAGACCAATGGAATAAAACGGAGAATCCAGAAATCGACCCAAACCACTATGCTCAATCAATATTTGACAAAGGAGGCAAGAACATACAATAGAGCCAAGACAGTCTCTTCAATAAATGATTTTAGGAAAATTGGACAGATACATGCAAAAAATGAAACTAGACCACCAACTTACACCAGACACAAAAATAAAGTCAAAATGGATAAAAAATTTAAACATAAGATGGGAAACCATAAAAATACTAGAGGAATCCACAGGCAGAGAAATCTCAGACATATGCTGAAACAATTTCTTCACTGATACTCTTTCTAGAGCAATGGAAACTAAAGAGAAAATAAACAAATGGGACTAAGTAAAAATAAAAAGCTTCTGTATAGCAAAATAAACCATCAACAAAACAACAAGAAAGCTCATGAGATAATGTATGTGCCAATGTTATCACCAATAAAGGTTTAATCTCCAGCATTTACAAGGAACTCATACAACTTAAAAAAAAGAAAGATAAACAATCCAATAAAAAAAATGGACAATGGACCTAAGTAGATACTTTTGGAAAGAAGACAGAAGGAGGCCAAGAGACACATGAAAACATGCTCAATGTCACTAATTATCTGAGAGATGCAAATCAAAACAATGAAGTTCACTCACACCTGTCAGAATGGCTATCATCAACAAATCAACAAGTGACAAGTGTTGGATAGAATTCGGAGAAAAAGGAACCCTCGTGCACTACTGTTGGGAACAGGACTGGTGCAGCCACTGTGGAAAACAGTATGGAGTTCTCTGACTGGCTTATTTCGCTTAGCATAATGCTCTCCACTTGACCCAATGATTCCACCTCCATTTGACCCAATGATCCCACTTCTAGTGTAACACTCTTCAACTGAGCTAATTCAGCCAGGCCCTGTCAATGCACATTTAGAAAATAGGAAACCCTGTGGAAACCTCTTTCCACATCCCATGTGGTTCAGGGTTCCCGGTTCAGGGTTCAGGTTCTGAAGGAGGCCGCATGCAAACCAAATGATAGACTAGAAAACATTAATTTGGCAATATTGGGGGGCCAGGTGGGAGCCTTTCTATAGTGGAAAGGACTACTACTGGCTCTGGCCTTTTTCTCCCTTTTATTAAGGCTTTTGGACACACCTCTAGCCTTTAGGCAGAAAAATAACAAAACAGAAATTAACATGAAACAAACAGGTAGAGGCTGCTTTAGCTAACAATGTTTTCATCTAAACAGTGAGTAATTAGCTCTGACCTTTCAGAGCAGTTAAGGTTGACCAGTCTTCTGGCTTCCTGTTTACATCCATTTAGTGAGAACAATGTTTGGTTTCTGACAAAATCCTGCTCTTTTTTTGTTTGTTTGTTTGTTTATGTTTACAAAAGAGGACCAGTAAAGAAATTGATAAGAAAATATTCTGTCACTTCAATTATATTTATTTTTCTTTTATTAACAGGATTATTGATTCTTCAAAGAAGTGGCTCATGATCAGTTATAGTGACCTGCAATAAATCACAAGTATACAGTTATTAATCCTAATGGGTCATTTGCTGAAAACTTACAGTTTCTTTATAAAAAAATCTTTATTGTTGAGAGTATTACAGAAGTCTCCTTTCCTTTCCCACATTGCACTTCACTGATTCCCAATCTACTGCAGGCCTTCACAAACCATATTGTCTATGTCCATGGGTAATGCATATATGTATGTAAGATCTTTGGCTAATCTCTTCTTGCCTCCGCTCCCCCTTCTTTCTGAGGTTCTTCAATCTGTTCCATATTTCCATACCTCTGATTCTATTTTATTCACCAGTCTGTTTTGTTCTTTAGACTTATTTATTTTGATTTATAGATTCAATTGTTGATGTATATTTATTGCCATTTTAATATTTGAACATTTTATCTTTGTTTTTTTTCCTCTTCTTATTCTTCTTAAAGAATACCCTTCAACATTTCATGTAATACTGGCTTGTGAACTTGTAAGGTTTTTGCTTTTTAATTACAAATATTGTCTCAAAAGTACATCTAGTTCAAAAACTGGAAAACTTTCTTCTGAAGAACAGTGAGTAAATGCAAAAAAAGAGGACAGAAGTCCTTTAAAAGGTAGGTATTATCTGAATTTTATTTTTCTAGAAACTAGGAAACAAAATAATATAATCTTTAATATAGTCTGCTTCCTCTCAACTCATAATTGACAGACCATTAACTTTGTTTTTGACATAATAAGGGGGTTTCTGTTATAACTGGAACATTCACCCTTCAGAGTTTTTATAATAATGGGACAATCATAGACTAAGTTTGGAGTTTTAAAATTAATTTGAAAAATTCATAATTTTCTAAGGAGCAGTCAATAAGATTCTAGATTCAAAAGTCCATCTATTAAGATTAGAACTCTGATTAAAGTTTTGCCTTCTTTAGCCTTTTGATCCAGCCCAAACATACACAGATATTGATTATATTTGAAAAATGCTAAAAACATTTTATAAAAATATATTAATAAGAAATTGATTGTTTTTACATCACAGAAAATGAGGGATTTAAACTATATTGATTGGGTCATGGAAGGACACATGCATGTACCTCTGAGTAGACACTCTAACAATCTTTATAAGAGAAAAAAATATAGAAACAAATGGTAACTTAGTGTGGTTAAGTATAAAAATTTGTAATTTTAGCCCTAGCCAGTTTGGCTCAGTGAATGGAGTGTAGGCCTATGGACCAAAAGGTCCCAGGTTCAACTCTGGTCAAAGACATTTATCTTGGTTGTAGGCTCCTCCCCAGCCCTGGCCCTAGTTGGGGTTTGTGCAGGAGGCAACCAATCAATATGTTTGTTTCTCTCTCTCTGTCTTTCCCTTTCTCTTCTACTCTCCCTAAAAATCAATGGGAAAATATTCTCGAGTGAGGATTAACAACAACAACAACAACAAATTTATAATTTTATTTTTCATGGAATAATGCATTCCAATCCACAGACAACATACTTAAAAAATACATGCTTTGTATTTTGTATACTTACCACTTATTTAATCTTAAACTGCACTGGAACATTATTTTGTTTACTGTCCACTAATAGGTGTAGGGTCAGGCAAAGGTATTGGAATAGGGAAGTAGTAATATCTAAACCATGGGTATCGTTGATATAGGAATGGTGGATATAGACCAAATGGATATTGGTAAGGAGGCACATAATACTGTGAGGGTGATTCATTGCTCTCACTCACCTGTTGAAAAAAAAGAAATTAAAAGGCTTGTTTTACTCTTTAAAAGAAGAGATATAAAATAGTCTTTTAACATAATGATCTTAAGCTTCAGAAACTCTAAAATCATTTACCTTTTCTGTATGTTCTATGAACAGGAATTTGATAAATTTGCATCATTTTGTATAATTTTAGGAAATTACTTAGAGGTAACTTGTGATCTTGTGTCTTTCTACTTGTAGCCAAATTTTTCTGATAACTATTCTATAACTATAAGATCAAGAGAGAGGGAGTGGATAAGAGGACATCAAATTTCTCCCTTTGCCTTTACTAGTATACAAGGTCTTTCCAAATCATATATTAAACACACGCTCCTCCTTATGCCTTTTTTCTCTCTTTTCCCCCTTTCCATCTTCTATCCATAGCTTTATCAAGTTCTGTATCCTTAACACTGTATAGTTTTAGCCTAAAAACCACGGTTCTTTTTAGATAATAATATTTTTATGAGTATAAACAAATTCCTAAATAAAACTCCCCCTTTTCAAATTTTCTTTTCTCTGTAATTTTTTAAATTAACTATTTAGCTCCAAATGGTCTTTTTGTGAATTTAACACTGAATAATAATAATAATAATTATTATTAATATTATTATTATTAACTTTCCCTGGAATGGACTTGGTACAGTTAAAGCAGAGTAGGGGCATGAGCAATTATGAGCCTTCATTAGGCTTGATAATTTTAGAAAAAGATATAACTAACAATTCACTACAGAGTGATTCATTTTTCAATATGGATCCCACTGTTACAAGCAATGCTCAGGTAATTTCCTTCTTATAAGCAGTGGTCAAACCCTTGAAGTCTACAATGTTGAGTGTTAATACCTAAGCTCTTTTTGAATTTTTCTAGAGTTTGAGAAGTTTGAATAAGGGAGTATCTTTAACCATAGTTACAGATATTTATCATGGAAATCTTAATGTTAAAAAAAGGAAATGTAACTTACACTTCGTGGTTCTCTTTCTTGTTCTTGGGAGACCTAAAGTTCAAACAATTAAATTAATTCAACTCATGCGGATGAAACATATGAACTGATATATATATATATATATAGCAAAGAGATGGACTACCCATTACCTAACTCTAACTCTGAGTATTTGTTTTTCAAAAATCTAGGATTTACATATCCAGAAAATATTGTAGGAACTATTTTTCTGAAAAAAATTTAATATGTATTTTAAATGATTCAAATTCACCACTGTGGCAAGGCTGTATGAACTTGATCTATGGACTTGATCTATGCAGTGAACAATATATGATTTATAATATTTTCTAGACTATAATGTTTATGTTAAAAAATAAAAAAAGCAGTAAATGGATTATAGCAAAAAAGCACAGATGTTAAGCATGTTTATAAAGTAGCATACTGTGTGGAGGGGAAAAAAAATCTTAGGATTCCTGATTAGAACAAAAAATTAGTAAATATTCTGGGGTGTAGAATAGATACTTACCGGGAAGCCAAGAGAGACTGCCAAGATGGCTGTGATCAGAAGAAGAACTTTCATCTTATGCAGAAATAGCCTAAGAGTCAGCAAAAAGACTAAATGTTTGCATAAAATCAAACAATCCAGTTATAGTGTATATTGTATTATCAATAGCTCTTTGATGTTACTCAAGACACTTAACAATCTTGGGGCCTCACGTTATTTGTTAATGAAGAATGTTGTTCTAGGTAAAACCAAAGGTACTTTATAATTTTATAATTATGTTACATCAAATATTTTAGAAACAAACATTCACATATTATTGAAGGATAATACTTCATCTGAACACAGTAATACAAGAAGTTTCTGGAATGAAATATTACCTCAGTTTATAAAAAGAATGTCAGTATGTGGGGTAAGCAGTTATGTTGAGATCCCAGGAAGTTTAAACAACATTCCACATAATAATGACCAAAAAAATTAATTTAGGTGACAGAATCAGTTGCATCGGTTTTTAGACAACCCAAAATATTCCATGGTGTTTAAATGGGCCAATTATTGACATTTGGCAAAGAATATTTCCAAAGTATCTTGTTTTATTTTAATTTTCATTGTAAACTTTTTATCTTATGATACTGTGCTATAATTAATATATTTATGGTTGCTAATAAATATTGGAGAAAACTGAGTTCAATGAAATATTTAATCAATCATATTTATAGAGATATGGACAAGAAAATATAGAATCTTCGGCATTTAAAAAATTTTGTCACTAATACAGTAAGCATATATCTATTACTTGACTTCAAAGATGAGTGGGTAATTTCCCCTAATTGATGCTATCACTAGTCATTAACCTCCTTCTTTTAATTCACCATTTTATTATTTATTTATTTAATTTTATTTTAAAAATTTATCTTTATTGCAAGTATTGCAGATGTCCCCCTTTTTCCCTATTGACCTCCCACTCCACTCCTGCCTTCTCCCCCCCTCACCCCAAGCTTTCACCACACTATTGTCTGTTGTCTATGGGAAAGAAAAGGAGTGAGTGAGAGCTACAGTGAGAGAGAGAAAGAGAAAGAGAAAGAGAAAGAGAAAAAGAAAGAGAAAGAGAGAGGAACATCAATCAGTTGTGCCCTGATCAAAATTAAACCTGCCATCTTTTGGTGTATAGGATGACACTCCAAACAACTGAGTCACAGTGGCCAAGGCCTTAATCCACTTCTTTGTCCTAGTGCAGCTGCAGTAGAACTAGAGAATATATTAGGGGCGGGGAGGCAACCAGGTTGGAAAGAGGGGTTGACTGGGGGACTTTTCTTCAGGTTGCCCTCATATGTATTCATTTATTTGCTCTTGAAGTATTTCTTGAGCACCAAGTAAGTGTCAAACACTATTCTAATGTCAGGCATATGTAGATTTGATAAAGTTCCTGCTTTCACGGACCTTAGTAAGCACACTATTATAGATCTGTACATTACAAAGTTTTTTAAAGGTTATTTAAAGTTTTGCATTGAGGAACATGCCAATTACCTAAGTCACTATTATTATTTTGGGGTGGCTTTGAGGTGCTTAATTAAGATTCCGGGGAATCTCTTTTTTTTAAAAATATATTTTATTGATTTTTCACAGAGAGGAAGGGAAAGGGATAGAAAATCAGAAACATCAATGAGAGAGAGACATCGATCAGCCGCCTCCTGCACACCCCATAATGGAGATGTGCCTGCAAGCAAGGTACATGCTCCGGCCGGAATTGAACCCCGGACCTTTCAGTCTGCAGGCCGACGATCTATCCACTGAGCCAAACCATTCTCGGCATTATCACCTCTTAATGTTTCCTAAATATCTATGAGACTGAAGAATAAAGTATAACAAAAAATGTACTCAAGATTTGATCAGATTGTCTTTAAGATATTATCATGTTGTCTTTATTGTTTATCATGTTATTCAAAACTCAAATTAGGATTTAAAAAAAACACAGATTATGTTATGATTGTGACAAAATGATAAAGTTCAGAATTCTATAGGAAGATTAGCAGTAAAGGGAATTAACAGTAAAAATATTGTATATACACACAGAAACACATGTATGCTCCTCACATACATATATACTCATACATAATTTAACTTCCATGTGCAAAGCATTGTGTTAGGTGCTATCAGGGTTCTAATGATTAAGCATGATTTCTGCCATCTGGCAGACAGTAAGGAAAGACAGCTACAGATATTTTTATAATGTAAGGTAATGTGTCACAAACACTATACATAGAAATCACAAAAACTGAGATCAGATAAAAGAGAAAAGAGAAAAAAATTCAGGAGACAATTTTAGAGAAGATAGAATTCAAGCTGAGCATTTATAACAGTAAGGTTGCAAGAATTATTCAAAACCACATTAAGCAAAGCATACATAAACCACATGCCAGACTTCTAGATTGTGTGTTATAGTCAGGATATAATATAATATACCAACTACTTCTCCAGCTGCAGCACCCAGAGCAGTATATGGAGGTATATCTCTGAAATCATTAGAAGCATCTTCCTGGAGCATCAATTTTATACAAGAATTTATAAGAAAACTCTCAAGGGATTTTTATATTAAAATCAGGATGATAGGTCACAAACTGGAATATAAATACAGCACATTTTTAAAGGTTGAACAGGAGGCTACAAGTAAAGTGGCACTTGTTCACTTGGTATTGCACGTTCCCTTTGCTGACTTGAGAGCCATGCAATTCAAATTGATGAGCCTCACTCTGCAGCCACCTCAGTGTGCCACCCTGCCAGCCCTTCATCCACGCGAAGATTTATTTGTGGTCATTCTAAAATATATACTTATTACGGCTGGGTGAAGATTTTAAGAAAAAGTTTTACTTCAAATGATTGTCTAATACTTAGATTACAAATTCCCAAACAACCATTACATGACAGTATTCATAATTTTACTTGTGGCAATTTACAGGATGTGTGTATATCTATCTTTTTCTATATGCATTATATATCTTAGTTTACAAGGGTACGTAAGACTTTTCTTACCTCAGACTTTCCAGTCAGTCTCTTCTCTGATGCCGCTGTAGGAAACGGAGAGTAACTGGCCCTGTAACTCTACAGCTATTTTATTCTCTCAGACGTAAGTGGATTGAAGTCTGTGGCTTGAAGGCCTCTCCCTGGGATCAGTGAGGACTCTGTTGAGTAATCAACCATCACAATGTGTTGAAACTGGGGAATAACCAACATTTACAGTTTCATTGAAACTTTGGTTGAGTGACTACCAAATACATCTATTTGTGGTTTTTTGGAAATTTGAGTGTATTCTGCATATTGAAAGCTTATCACTTCACATAATGTTGCCCATTTTCTTACTTAAACTTTGTCTTTAACTTCCCTAATTAAGATTTTATTTTCTAAGTATTCTATTGGGAGTGATTATAATCTATTAGAAGACAATTTTTAGTAGTGTCATAATTTAAACAAAGAATCTTGAAAAATGTTATAAATGGGATGAAAACCTTTTGCATGATTCTGCTTTCAGCTCGAATGTTTTGGTGAGCAGGCTGAGAGCTTCTCAGAGCAGTGGGCCATATTTGGGATCATCAAAGCATGGTAATTACCTTATGAAAAGCTGTAATCCATTTTTCAATTAAAGGTTTAGTTAAGAGAAAGGAAATAAGCATCAGCTGTAGGACTAAAAACCAGAGACCTCAAAAAATTTAAGAATCACCTTAAATATGGGTGCAATACTGTATAAAACATGACTTTTAACTATCTACTTCAGAGCTTTCAAGACTATTGGATCCTTGAGGTCAATTTCTATTTTAGCCTAGATTTATGATCCAAATAGCAGTAATACATCAATGTTCCATTTTTCCTTCCTAGGAATTATTTTTCAAGAGATCTCAGAAAAATAATGCAATAAAGTTTACATTTCTTGAGAATGTTAAGTGCTCAAGCACAAATCTAAGCACTTTATCTCTATTCTATTATTTCATCCTTAAAACAACCAACCATGCTCTGGCTGGTGTGGCTCAGTTGGTTGGGTGTCATCCTGTGTACCAAAAGTTTGCTGGTTCTATTCCCTGACAGGGCACATGCCTGGGTTGTAAGCTTGATCCCCTGGTGATGGGGGGAGGGAAGGCATGCAAGAGGAAGTTGATCAATGTTACACTTTCCCATCTATTTCTCTCTTCTCTCTCCCTCTGTCTCAAAAAATCAATAAACTATTCTTTAAAAAACAAAGAAACCAACAACATTCAGAGCAAAGTGCTATTGTCAACATCACCCCATTTAACAGAAAAGAAATGAAGTAGAGAATTCTAGAAATTCTAGTAACATGTTTAAGATATTGTAATTATTGCTTCTGCAGCTATGGTAAGAATGCAACACCTGCAATTTTGTTCTAAAAGTCACATTATTCATTATGTTATCACTATAGTAAGTGAGAAAAATCAGTGAAAACCCAGAGACAAACTTTCTTTGTGGATAGCTGGAAATTAAATTTTATCTCACTGGTTTAAAGAAAATGGCTTCAATTGGAAACCTAATTTATTAAATCTGGTATTTGTTGAATCAGTTTTGATTTTGACCAATCTAGGATTAGAATAGATTTCCCAGAGATGAGGCCTAATAAGTTTGTGTGTATGAATGTGTGTATGTATGTTCGAGTGTGTGTGCATAACATGCTGTTCACTTCCTTATCTTTCAACCTGTGTTTCAATCTCTTCTGCTTATCTGAAGTTGTTCTAACAAGTGCTTTCCTGTTTTCATAGTACCAGTATTTTTTGGCATTTTATAGTGGCAACCGCTACCATCTGGAAGCTTATTTTTCTTTTTCTTGGCTTCTTAAAATCACTCTTCTCTTGCTCCTTTTCAACTTTACTGATAGAAGCTTAATCACAGGAACAAAAACAGCCTATAATTTTTGGAATTGAGAGTCTAGGTCAGTGGTTGACAAACTCATCAGTCAACAGAGTGGCAAACCGAGGCTCACAAGCCTCATGTGGCTCACAAGCTGCAGTTTGCCTATTACTGTTTTTTTAATTATTCTTTCTTCTTGATTCATTGTACATACCCTCTTATATTTTTAGTGTATACTTGGTCTGAATAATAATGTCTACTTCTGGCTTCCTAACCTGTCTTCAGCTGGAAGTCTTTATTCAACTGCATATTCCACTTAGATGTCTGAATAGTATAATTGAAAACTGAGCTTATTATTTTCACTCCAAAGCTCTTTTGGCTTTTATTTAATCCTACAGCAGATGGTCACCTATTGCTTTTCCACCCAGTCAGAAATCTGAAGCTCACCTGTACTACCCTTTGGTATCTAACGGTAATTAAGTTTTCCCTTCCTGCATATTCCTGGAATTAGTCTCCATTCCTATGAGTTGGGTTTTCCCTTAGTGTTCACATAAAAGAAAGATCATACATTATTTGTCTTTTGAATGAGAACTTTTGGCTTTCCCATTCTTTAGTTTCTATTTTTGTTTGCCCACAGGTGGTCCTGATTAAACTAGCAGGTTGCATAAAGCTGTGGTTATCCTGTTATTGAAAGTCTATTATGAAGAAGCAGGAATAATGAAGATGTCAGCCATGGATACCTCCAAGCTAAATGAAAGGAAGAGCTGTAGGTCTGACAGATCTGTATTTAGGTTTTTATATATTCTTCCATCCTTGTTGCTGTTTCTTTCTTTTAGCTCCTCATTCTTTCCTTACTATATAAATAGCCTCTTAAATAGATTCCCTATCTCTAATATTTTCCCTCTTCAATTCATCTTCCTCATATTCTTCTAAACACTTTAAGCTTTTTAAAGTGCAGTTCATAGTTTAGCTGTAAGCACTCAAGTCAGTCTCAGTTTTCTTATCTTTAAAGTGAAGATAAAGGTAATTATCTCTGGAATTGGGAATTAAGTGAAATGAAAGGTTTAAAGGCACTTATCTTGGTATCGGACAATAAATGATGCTTTTATTTATTTATTTATTTATTTATTTATTTATTTATTTATTTATAAATATATTTTATTGATTTTTTTACAGAGAGGAAGGGTGAGAGATAGAAAGTCAGAAACATCAACGAGAGAGAGACATCGATCAGCTGCCTCCTGCACGCCCCACAGTGGAGATGTGCCCGCAAGCAAGGTACATGCCCCCGACCGGAATCGACCTGGGACCTTTCAGTCCGCAAGCCGACGTTCTATCCACTGAGCCAAACAGGCCCCGGCGATGCTTTTATTTTTTTATCCATGCTGAAGCGTTAAATAAATCAGACCTCTTCTTGCCATATAGGCTCAGGGTTCCTCAGATAATTAGGTTCCTCAATGGTATAAAGGTACATGAAAGCACCTTACATAGTAATTGGAACCACGTAGGAGTTTGTTTAATATGTTAGTAAAATCTGAATATACATAAGGGAATTTTACAACAAGCAGTATCAGGAAAGAGGAATCATTCTTTCTGGTTGGAGATTTAACTTGACCCTCCACACAGCCCGCCACCACTGTCTCACAAACTGCAATTCTGGCTGAATTTGTTACTTTCCTGTGTTAATCCTAATTAATATGGCTAGCAGCTAATAAACAGAAATTCCCTCTGCAAAGTCTCTAGGAAGATGGTTGTCCTTCAGAACACAAAGGTAAGCCAAGTAAGAGCAATCAGGGCACGTGGCCCAGGAAGGGGTTGTGTGTAGCCTTCAGAAGCTGGACACGCTACCATGTGAAAGAGGGCTTGGGTTTATATTTGGGGATGCAAATTGCAGAAGTAAAAATCAATATATCCAGATACTAAAAAATAATCTTTAAGGAAAAACTTGTTAAAAGTTAAAAACACATATCTCTGCAGATGTTCAAGAGGAGGTTGAATGACCTCAAGCTAAGGTATAGCTGAGGGACTTTTGTATAGCTAATAGATTTTGTTATATGACCTCTCTGTACCCTTTCAAGAACAAGACTCTCAAATTGGGTGGTAAATAGGGAAGAGACTACCTACCGGAACAGGGTTAGCAATTAGTGGGAACAATACCTCTCACACAATCCACAGTCCTAATCTCAGGAAAGAATTAGAATTAGTGGTAGGGAAATTCACATTTTAAGCCACATATGGGAAGCCTTAGCAGTGAATTAAGCTGACTCTTACTTCAAAAAGAGAGCAGAGATACCTTGTTCCGCATTGTGGGGTTGACAGAGTTTGTAGAAATTCAATGCATGCACATTCTGTGGGCATGCTCACTGTGTGTGTGTGTGTGTGTGTGTGTATTGAAAACCATGAAATATAATCTAAACTGTAATAGATTTGCATACTTGTCAATATTGAAGAGGAATTTTTATTTTAAAAAGTTTGTGATGTCTTCCCTCCAAGAGTGGATACACATTTTGAATTCATTTAGAAGCCTGTGTAAATGTTACATATTTAACTAGAGTTGACCATAGTGATTGCTGATTCCTGCAAAAGAATTGGAATCCTACTGGCCATATTGTAGAATTGGAGTGGTTGTCAATTTCCCAATCTCTATGGCACACTTGACCCCCAGTTGCTGCAAAGGAAAGCAGTCATAGAATTGTTATGCCCAGAGTCAGCACCAGCAGGAGCCAGAGTCATGGCAAGTAGGTAGCCCATGCCCACTGTAGTGTTCTCTGGAATGGGCCCGGCTTACACTGGCCTCATGTGTAAAAAAATTGTGTTCTTCAAAATTTCTTTGTATATTTTCTGGTGTTATCAGTTATACCATATCTTAAAGCCCAAAAGCTAACAGCTGAGAAGCACTATTTATTAACTGTTTCCATACTTATAAGACATATTTTTTCAGCATAATTTAAATTGTATACCAAAGTCTATTAATGATTGATATTTTTCATATGGCTCACCTGATGGAAATTGCCATATTATATGTAGCCAATTTCAAAACTCCCCTTTCTCTCTGCAAAAAAATTTTGTTTCTCAAATTTCAATTAAAAATGGTAAATACAAAACCTTAAAGTATTAATGCCCTCCCCCTATGCTATACATTTTACATTTTTTTCTAAAATGTTTGAATAAGACCTATGATTTTGATATAAAACATGGTTTGCGAGGCTGCTACCCAGATTGTTAGAACTTTTTCAACATCCCCTGTAATCCCTCCTTAGGAGCTCCTTGGGCTGAGGCTGAGACAGTGGCCTGCAGAGTCATCCAGGATCTGAATCACACCCTTCCACTTACTTAATTTGGATGAATCTCTAAACCTTTTAAAATAACTGAACTGAGCATTAAGATAACAATAACATTTTTCCTTGTTTGCCTCGTAGTGTTAACAATTTAAATAGAAATGATGTTTTCTATATGGCAGTGTGTAAAAATCAAAGATCTTGGACTTGAACTGTGGACTCCCTTTATGTACGCACTTGATCTCCATATTCATGGACCACTTTGAATTATCAAAATATAAGAAGCTTTCTATATTGAGTAAATAGTCTAATTACACTAAATATTAAAGGATCCACATAATTAGAAAATGTCCTAAAAACTTTACATTTTTAATGTAACATTGCTAAATTGCTTATGTGCTAGAAGCTAAAAAATGCTTTACATGAAATACACTATGTATATGTACTCATAGTAGCCCTATGGAATAAGCTAGGTGGTTATTTTTATTTTACAGATGAGAAAAATTTGGCTTAGGAACTTAATTTTCTAAAATCACAAATATAGTAAACTTTGTAATTGGAATGCAAAATTAGTTCTTAACCATAGATTGTACAGTAACATGAAATGAATTAGAGAAAAATATGCATAGTAAATCATAAAAGGCTGTAGAGATTTTAAATAGTTATATAATCTGTTATTTAAAATTTTTTTCTATAAAAAAAGTTACATTCTAACTCATTTGGACAAAAGGCTACACTGTATACAAAAATTAGTCCTTTGAAATGATATACTTGAACTAATTATATATAATAAAGAGATAATATGCAAATTGACCATCACACCAACACACAACATGGCTGCAGGGCAGTGGGGATGGACCAGGCCTGCAGGGAAGGGAAGTTAGGGGCAACCAGCCAGCAGGGGAGGGCAATTAGGGGTGTCCAGGCCTTCAGGAGAGGGCAGTTGAGGGGACCAGGCCTGCAGGGAGGGCAATTGGGGGGAACCAGGCAGGCAGGGGAGTGGTTAGGGGGTGATCAGGCTGGCAGACAGAAGTGTTTAGGGGCAATCAGGTAGGCAGGCAGACAGGCGAGTGGTTGAGAGCCAGCAGTCCTGGATTGTGAGAGATATTCCAAATTGGAGAGGGTGCAGGCTGGGCTGAGGGACACAGCCCCCTCTAACTGCCACCACCCCCCATGCGTGAATTTCATGCACCAGGCCTATAGTCTTTTTTTTAAAATATATGTTTTATTGATTTCTTACAGAGAGAAAGGAAGGAGAGGGATAGAGAGTCAGAAACATCAATGAGAGAGAAACATCCATCAGCTGCCTCCTTCACACCTCCTATTGGGGATTTGCCTGCAACCAAGGTACATGCTCTTGACCAGAATTGAACTTGGGACTGCTCAGTCTGCAGGCTAATGCTCTATCCACTGAGCCAAACTGGTGAGGGCATGGGCCTGTAGTTTTATCTAATAAAAGGTTAATATGCAAATTAACCATCACTCAGTCACAAAGATGGAGGAATCCATACCACAACATGGCAGCACCCAGTCCTCTCAGTCCTGCTAGAATCCCGCAGTCCTGGGGGTTGGGAGGTGGCTGCTGAGAGCAGGCTGTGTTCTGTGACCAGCTGCAGATGGGCCTGCAGGCAGGCCATGATGTGGAACGCTTGTGTTGTCGCCCTGGTAATGAGGCAAGCGTTCTGCATCCAGCTGCAGATAGGCCTCTGGGATGTGGAGAGCCTCGGAACAATGGGTACGAAGCATCCAGGCCCCACAGAAAGCTATTGGTGCACAGATTCTTGCACAGGCTACTAGTAACTATATATTGAAAAAGGTTATACATTTGATTTGAACAAGGGAACATTTGTATCAGCCACAAAATATTTTTATAATATTTTAAAATTGGACATCACAGAAGTCAAATATTTAAAATAGGTTTTTCTTTTCATGTTATTGGGTGACTAAGAAGTGGAATCTATAACTACGACACCTACTGAATAACTGTGAACCTGAGAACACTGGTCCCCAAGTGCCACAAGCACACAGATTCAGAGAAGCTCTACACTCCCTCACTACATAACTAGATACCCAGAGCAGAAAGATCATAGGGAGACAAAGAAATAGTCCATATATGAAAGAAAAGCAGGCATCACTAGAAAAAGAAGTAAACAAAATGAAGTCAAGCAACCTGTCATAGAAAGAATTCAGAGAAAGGATCATAAGGTGGATGAAAAGAATGGAAGACAATTTTGACAATATTAGTAAGAATCAGGAGAAAATGAATGTAGTCTTTGTGTTGACCATTTACTTTTGGAAACTATTGAATGTGGTGTCAAATAAAGCATAAACTAAACACTTTGCAGCCCTTTCCTGCCTTTGAATTTGATGTCTTTGATGGAAGAGCTGCATAAGTAACAGTTTAAAAAAAGAGAAAAAGGAAATGAATAAGAACCAAGAAGGAACGAAAAATGACATTACTGCTGTAAAGAACTCAATATAAAGCATCAAGAGTAGACCAGAAGAAATAGAGAACAGCATCACTGAACTAAAAGACAAGGTAGGAAAAAATACCCAAGTAGAGCAGCTTCTAGAAAAAAAAATTTAAAAAGGAGGGAATGCAGACTGGTGCAGCCACTGTGAAGAACATTATGGAATTTCTTCAAAAACTAAAAATGGAACTCCCATTTGACCCAGTAATCCCACTTCTAGGAATATATCCCAAAAACTAGAAACACCAATCAGAAAAGATATATGCACTCCTGTTCATAGCAGCTCAATTCACTATAGCTAAAATTTGGAAACAGCCTAAATGCCCATCAGCAGATGAGTGGATTAGAAAACGATGGCACATCTACACAATGGAATACTATACTGCTATAAAAATGAATTAATTCTTACCATTTGCAGCAGGATGGATGAAACTGGAGAGCATTATGTTAAGTGAAATAAGCCAGGTAATGAAAGGAAGATACCACATGATCTCACTCATTTATGAAAAATAAAGATCATAACCTAATGAATAAAGATAGATACAGAGGTAGCAAAACACCGAACAGACTGAAATTACAGCGTGAGTGTTGGGGATGGGGGGATAAAGATCAACCGAAGTACTTGTGTGCATGCTTATACGCACAATCAATGGACACAAGACACTGGGAGGGGGGTTAGGATGAGGGCAAGCGACAAGGGTTAGGGGAGGCTGGGGGAAAATCAATGGGGGAAAAAAGGAGATATATGTACTACGATATGTAATACTTTAAACAATAAAATATCAATAAATAAAATTGTTTGTTTGAAGATATATCAAATATACACAATTTTAAATAGAATTTGATATTCATTCAAAGCCTACTGATAGAATTTTTATGTCTTATGATTTAGGGAGAACTAATAAACAGAGCTCCTCAGCAGTTGACTTTTGCTATTTAAGTTAAGATATTTATAATGAACAGAATCAGGTTGTATTTTAAATAAGTTTTAGTTATTAATTTACTGGTGGCCTGGTGCACAAAATTCATGCATGGGACAGAGGTTATTTCTCAGCCCAGCCTGCACCCTCTCCAATCTAGGACCCCTTGAAGGATGTCCTACTGCCAGTTTACAGGGATAAGACCTAAATTGTCAGACATCCCTCTCACAATCCGGGACTGCTGGTTCCAGCTGCTTACCTGCCTGTCTGCCTGTCTGATTGCCCCTAACCACTCTGCCTGCTGGCCTGCTAGCCCCCAACTGCGCCCTCTGCTGGCTTGCTCACTCCAATATGCCTGCCCCCCATCCTGATCACCTCCAAGTGACCTCTACTGATGACCTGCTCACCTCCAACTGGCCCCCCTACTTATCTGCTTACTCCCAACAACCCTTGCTGTCCCTTCTTGGCCTGATCACCCCTGGCGACCCAAGGTCCCAGCCCCTCCTTTTTTTCTTTTTCTTCTTTTTTTTCAGCGCCTCCTTGAGTGAAGGCCAGGGCTGGCTGGAAGCAGATAACTAGGATTTATTTATCTTCTATAATTGAAACTTTGTAGCCTTGAGTGAAAGCCAGGGCCAGCCAGGGCAGGAAGGAAGCTTGGCTTCCTTCATTGCTGGAGCAACCCAAGTCTCATGCTTGCTCCAGCTCTGTGGCCAGCTGCCATTTTGATTGGGTTAATTTGCATACTTTCTCTTGATTGGCTGGTGGGCATGATTTGTGGGCATAGGAGAGTGATGGTTAATTTACATGTTTTTCTTTTATTAGATTATTGTATTAGAAATTGTGCTTTAATCAGAGATTGAGTACTATGCAAACACTGTATAATACTAATGAGAGAAGATACTTCATGATTTCCTAGAGTTTAGAGGTTTATAGAGTTTATAAATTTTCTATAGCATTTGTAAGTGAAATGATGAAGGGATTATGGGTACTGTAGAAATACAGAATAGGTACTCCAGCCTAATGTAAATGGTCTATAAGAAAGTATACCAGAAAAAGTAAAAGCCTAAGAAATCATACAATATTAGTCAAATGAAAAGCAGAAGGAATAATGTTCCAAGCAGAGGGGACACTATGAAATTTAAAGTATCAGGAGCTCGTGGCATATTCTATGAAATGTAAGGGTGTTTACTTTTGCTGGAATATAATGATCAAGGGGTTTATGTCAGGATCAAGGAATATGAACCTTTTCAGCCAATTTAAGGAGCTTGGAGTTTAAGCAGAAATCAATGGGAAAGTGTTGCATGTGATTTTAAGCAGAGTGTTAAGACTCTTTCAGGTAGAACAAATATGGAGGTGATTATACTGTATATCAATCCTCATGAAAACTGAACGTGGTCTCCAAGAGAGATAGTGAAGATAAAAATAAAAAGATTCAAAAGATACTTAGGAGAGAAAATCTCCAGAATATAGACTTCTAGCTTCTATTGGATTTAAAAAAGTTTATATGAAACTAAATCTCCGGCTAGTAACAATTGTAAGTTCTGGGTATAATGTTGGGGAAAAACATATACTGTTGAAAGGCATTAGAAAGCGACCAAAAGCGGGTAGAAACTTATGGAAATTAGTCTCTTACAATAAATGTGAAGTCTACATTCATATCATTTTTCTTTTATAGGCACTCCCCATCTGCAGGGTGGAGGGGCAATCCTAGACCTAAATAAGAGACATCAGAGGAGGGAGTTTGGGGATGCCCATGAAGGAAAGTCCTATATGTAGGGGACCACTGAGGTGGGAGTCTCAAACTCTCTGTATAAACTCTTCCCCAATCCTTGACTAACCCCTGAAATATGCATATGCAAAGACAAATATCAAGGATCCCAGGGAAAATAATAGGTAGGAAGGTGAAACAGCAGAATAGAGATTTCAGCAATTTCCTATTGCTGCGGAGACTGAGTAGGAGCTAGAGTCCCACCAACTTAGAGGACCTTGATAAACACCACAGGTCAGAAGGATACCTCACAGGTAAAGACCATGCTGACAGAACTTAGCTTTGCCCTAGCATCAAGGACAGAAGTGAAATCAATATGTGGTAAGTAAAAACAAAATCCCACACAAGATCAATGTTTAACATTTTTCTGTATATTTTGAATGAGTCACGTTTCTTACAAGTCTTCTTTCATGTAGTCCTTCTAGAATTTGAAATGGTAAGCATGATTATCCCTGTTTTGTATTTGAAAAAATTAAGACTCAGAGAGGACATCTAACTTGATGAAGGTTCAAAACCAGATTGAAAGCCAGATCTAGTGAGTATAAAATTATAAAAGAATAATATGCAAATTGACTGTACCTCTGCTATACCCACCAGCCATGCCCACCAGCCAATCAGAGCAAGTATGCAAATTAACCCAACCAAGATGGCTACAGCCACAGAGAAAACAGGAGGGAGGCTTGGATTGCTCCTGGTTATGGAGGAAGCCAAGCTTTCCACAAACTCTGGCCAACCCAGGCCTCTGCTTAAGGCAACAAAGTTTCAATGCCTATGTGAGCAGAAGGCTTGGCTCTGCTCCAGGCTACAAAGTTTCAATTATAGAAGATAAATAAATCCCAGACACCAGAGCCTCCACTTGGGTCGCCCAGGGGACGTGGCTGGTCTGCAAACCACCACAACACACCATCATTCCAACACACAAGATGACTGTCCCCATATGGTCAAAAGATCCAGCCCCCATGTGAACACAAGATGGCCAGTAGGAAAGGGCAGTTGGGAGGGACCAGACATGCAAGGGAGAGCAGTTGGGGGTGATCAAGTCTGCAGGGGAGGGTAGTTAAGGTTCACAAGGCCTACAGGGGAGGGTAGGTGGGGTGACCAGGCCCACAGGGCAGGGCAGTTAGGGGAAGCAGGCTGTCAGGGGAGCAGTTAGGCATCAATCAGGCTGGAAGGGAAATGGTTAGGGAGTGATTAGGCAGTCAGACATCCCTCTCACTATTCAGGACTGCTGGCTCCCAACTGCTCACCTGCCTGCTTTCCTGATTGCCCCTAACTGCTTCTACCTACAGCCTGATCACCCTCTTGTCAGCCTGATTGATGCCTAACTGCTCCCCTGCCAGCCTGTTTGCCCCTAACTGCCCTACCCTGTGGGCCTGGTCACCCCTAACTGCCCTCCTCTGCCAGCCTGGTCACCCCAATTCCCATCCTCTATAGGCTTGATAACCCCCAAATGCCCTCCCCTGCTGGCCTGGTCCCTCTCAACTGCCCTCCCCTGCTGGCCATCTTGTGGTGGCCATCTTGTGTCCACATGGGGGCTGGGTCTTTTGACCACATGGGGGCAGTCATCTTATGTATTGGAGTGATGGTCAGTCTGCATATAACTCTTTTATTACATAGGATAGGGGCCTGCTGCACAGATGGAGGCCAGCTAGTTTGCCCTGAAGGGTGTCGTGGATCAGGTGGGTGTTCCCATAGGGTGTGGGGTAGCCTGAGAGAGGGCCCTGTGGTGGTTTGCAGGCCAGCCATGCCCTACTGGTGATCCAAGTGGAGGCCCTACTATCTGGGATTTATTTATCTTCTACAATTGAAACTTTGTAGCCTGGAGCAGAGCCAAGCCTTCTGCTTGCATAGGCATTGAAACTTTGTTGCCTTAAGCAGAGGCCTGGGCCAGCTAGGGTTTGTAGAAAGCTTGGTTTCCTCCATCGCCAGGGGCAACCCAAGTCTCCCTCTTGCTCTCTCTGTGGCTGGGTTAATTTGCATACTCTCTCTGATGGGCTAGTGGGAGTGGCTGGTGGGTATAGCAGAGGTATGGTCAATTTGCATATTACTTTTTTATTAGATAGGATACTACCTCTCCAAATCAGCATACATCCTCCTGGGGATTTATCCGTTTGGATGAGACAACCATTTATCTCTCTGTAACTGTGACATATTGGGAGCATGTGCTTCATGATATCTGCCACCAAATAATTTTGATTTTAATAGAGAAAACTCAGAAGGAAACTAGCATAATGGGATTGGGGGAAATAATGAGATATGCCAAAATTGGTTACACACTTTAGTTCCTCAGTCCCAATAATAACACTCAGAAATCCAATAACAGTATATCTTTATTCTTATCAATTACACTACTTTTCATAGCTATCTTTTATTAATGCAATTATTCAGTTGATTCAGTAGTATCAGTTTTATCCTCATTGTTACTTTACAGATTATGTAATGATAGGGTATTTGAAAAGAAATACAATTTTTTGGAGACAGAGGTTATTAAATAATTGTATTACTTTTTCTATGACTTATTTAAAGAGTGCAAATTTATAAGTAAAAAGAAATTCAGAAGAAGAGCAAAGATATTCTGTATATTTCAAAGAATGATATTAACAGTGAGGAAGTAAATAGCCTAAAATGATATCCAAGGCATTGCCATGTCCTTTTCTCTGAAAAATAAGATGGAAGAACATTTTTGGACCATTAGACTGTTCTGTGTAAAATTTCCTATATATTTTCTCAATTTCTCGATAAAAAAAAATGGAAAACTTTACTTTTTTGCCATGTAGATTGAGGGTCACATTATACTGAAGTACTTTTAATATTTCTATTTAAATAAGTTAACTTGCATTACTCAAAAGTTTACATTGCAAAAGAGGATTTTCTAAAACAGTGCTAAGTGCCATTTCTAGTTATATTTTTATAGACTTTATTTTTTCATCTGAAGAGTGCTAACTATTCATTTTCATAGAAGGAATCAGAAGAGATCTATAGGCAGCAGGGAAGAGATTTCAAAAAATTTTGCCTTCTGGTTTTCCCTTTAGGCCAAATTTTTTAGTGTTCATTTTTAAATTCTTAGTTGTTATGCCAGCTTGTTCTTGTATCAAATACCCAATAGCCTCATAGCCAAACAAGACCATTAGGACAGCTAATTAATTCAAGTTATGTTTGATATAAAAGCCATGGTGGTTTAAATTTACAAGTGATTATGCATTTTTTTTTTGTATAACTTTAAGACCTTATTTCATTCTAATCTACTTTTTTTATATCACTTTAAGACATAATTTCATTCCAACCAATCTAACAATCTAAGATTAATTGATATTATTACAATTTGTAGTTTGCAAAGTGAAGTGCTGATTTAGGAGAATTGACTTTGCAAATAGTGTGTGGACCTAGTATATGGACCTAGTATATTTATTATTTGTGTTTTCATAGTTTATACCAAGTTTATGGTATAGATAGATATGATTCTCAATTTTATTTTGGTTTAAAAAGTTGCTAAAGTTCTGTAACAATTATTAGCTTTATAGGAATATATAAGCACTAACGTTTTTGTTTGGTTTATAAGACCTCTTTAATTGTTCCCCTGACAGGTTTTTGTTTTGTTTTTTTCTTTCTCTTTGAATTTAGGATATATCATTGGTACTTATGCAGGTCTCTTAGTAAATACCTACCAACATTTTTGCATTATTAGGACAATGTCTTAAGGTTCCTTTAGGCTACCAGTCTTGGCCTAGTGGGAAAAAAAAGGGCATTCATGAAAATTTCTTATAGATCAAAATTAAATTATAATCTAATTAATTATCAGTAAATAATTATAGGCCTCCTCATTCAAGGTTAAGACCACATATTCTACCATTAACTAATTATGTTCACAAGTTTCCTATAAATTAAGCACTAATTTATATTTTCTATTAGATAATAATTTCTTACATAAAATGAATCTTTGATTACTCTACCTTCTCTTCCATGAGCTCTGGGGTAATAGTCGGGTCTATAGCAGAAGCAAAAGCATTTGTTGTGCTGGGTTTTTGTGAAGTTGAAGGAATGACAATTCCTCCACTGGCATGCTTAAAGTTTATCAATTTTTTTTGTAAATATGGCATCACTCCTCCTGCTGGCTATAGAGAATGAGAAAGAAAACAAAGTGTTTTCAGGTTCAAATACAAAATCAAATTGGAAAGAATATAAAGCAACAGAATTGAGATGCGAGGCAAGGAATTAATTTAAGAATAAAATGCTTTTATTATTTTCTGGATTATAATCAATTCTTAGAAAGACTGCAAATTTGGTTGTCTCCTGATACCTGTTTAAGAGTGTAATAGGAGAGTATTTCACCTATTATAGCCCCTCAATAAATATTTGATGCACTGATTAAGTTGAATTTTGATTGGCCAAAGTCCTAATTGTTGATGGAATAATAATAGTAAAGTTTTCATGAAAATAAACAATAGTGCAGGAATCTGTAAGTGGTAAGTTGCTGAATGCACGCATCTAGTGAAGTGTAAGGAATCTTACCATTGCAGCCATTTCAGAAGCTGTGCCTATGATGGCATCAAAGGCTGGTTGCTGCTGTCCTCTTGGTATAACCTGGAAAATTGGAAAGTGTATGGGAGTCTAAATTCTTAATTTCTAAAATACATTGTTTTGCATCAAATGCAGTTAAACACTTCCCAACTTTTTAAATTACTTTCTTACACACAAAAATAAACATTTTGATTTGAGAAAGAGAGAAAGCAGCTCTGGACACAGGGAAACTGGTCTGACAGTGTAACCCTGCCTATGTTCTCAGGAGCTTCTCTCTCGCCATTCTCTGCTGGGCCAGCCGTACGTAGTGTTCTGATGAATATTACCAATCCCTACAGAGCACCAGCATGGGACAAATTTGCCTCTGAATACAATGAAGTGACAAAAACAGGACTGCTTTATCATCTTGTCTAAAACAAGATCACAGTTTAAGACATGAAAATCCTCGTATCCTGACTAATCTGAGTAACTCTTGCTTCTTTACCATCATAGCCTGGCCTCACTCCTTTAAGATAAGAATCTTTGTTACCCAATCATAGAACCAGAGTGAACCAACACTCTTTGAACTTGCCCCAAATCACCTGACAACCCCAGATCCTATGTGAAGCCATTTCAATACCTTCTTGTTAAGACACCGCACAGCTCCCCATGGTGTGTGTTCTCCCTTATTGTAACGAATAGATAAATTCAGCTTTGTTCTGCTAGGGTATTTGGCTGAAGGGCACTTTAGACTTAAAAATCCTGAAGCAAGTAGTTTTAAAAGGTAGTTTTTTCTTTCTTTCTTTTTCTTTTTAACTTGAAAAGATATGCATTTACTTACAGGTTCAACTTGTTGTGGGATATATCCAAATTGAGTATAGAATGGCATCTGTCAGATTTTTGAAAAAAATGCATTAGATTCTGATGTTTTTGTCATAATTTTATGTTAAATGATAACATAAAATTATATATATATATATGTACATATATATATATAATTGATTTATTTTTTTTTGAGAGAGAGGAAAGGAGAAATATTAATGTTAGAGAGAAATATCAATTGGCTGCCTCCCATATGCACCCACCTAGGGATTTAGCTCATAACCTGGGCATGTGCCCTAATTGGGAATCAAACCAGTAACCTTTGGTGCAGGAATGATGATCAACCAACATAGCCACACTGGCCAGGACTAAAATATGTATACATTTATATTATACTAAATGCTTTTCTGAATGTTCATATGTTCTTGGTAGATGGCAAGAAATGTTAAATCACTAAACATCCTTTCAACAGCATCTGATTTCTAGGTTAAAACTTTAATTTAGCATGACAATTAGAATTACTACTATCAATCAAAGCATAAATTTTCAGTTTTCTCTAATTTGGTTTGATAAGTTTTAGAGTGGTATAAAATATTATTTTCCCCCTTTCTAATGAAAAGAAATCTAGTTATTATTAGCCACCTGAATTTATATTAGAATTCTAAAAATGTATTGCAAATCCACAACACTTAGTGTAATGTTATCTAATTGTATCTCAATATCTGGTCACCATAAATAGCTTTTTTTATGGTAGCTATTTTCATTTTATTATTTTACTTTTTGTTCTTCCTCACCCTAGGATATTTTTTTCCCATTGATTTTTAGAAAGAGTGAAAGGGAGAGAGGAAGAGAGAGAGAATGAAAAAGGGAGGGAGGGTGAGAAATAGACAGATAGATAGGTAGATAGAAAAACATTGATGTGAGAGAGACACATCGATTGGTTGCCTTCCCCAAATATCCTGAGACTTGGCCAGGGATGGAATCTGCAATCCAGTTACTCAAGGGTCTCAGGCATGTACCATGGTTGCAGACACATACCCAGTAGGGAGTGTGCAGGAGGCAGCTGATTGATCTTTCTCTCTCATTGATGTTTCTAACTCTGTGTGTGTGTGTGTGTGTGTGTGTGTGTGTGTGTGTGTGTGTGTGTATAAAATCCAGTCTTAGAACATTGCCATATTAGTGGTACATTAAGAAAAAATTCTTAATGATAAAAAAATCATAAATTCTTTTATGATCACCACAGTTCAAGCTATTGAGTTGTTTTATTTTATTTTTTCACTAAATGTACTTAGCTATTCCTCCCTCTTAAAATTGACCTCATCTTCTCCTTTCTCAGATGGAACTAGAACTAGTTATATTAAAATCAAACACTTGCAGTACCTGCTCCTCAAATTGCTGCTGTCCTGCTTGTGGAGGTAACTCTGGGACTGTTTGCTGAGGTTGTTCCCAGGGAAGGAGCATGTAAACCGGATAGTATTGAAGCATCTATTTGTAAACAGAAATGAATCAGGATAGTCCTTTAAAAAATTCTTCTCATGTCAATATTATTTTAAAACTGATCCATACTTAGCAATTTTATGAAAGAAATGACACAAAAGCATTCCTTCCTAAACTTTAGAAACAACTTGTATTGCATGTGATACTGAATTAGAATTTGTTTCAAAGTTGTTTGGTAAAACACATTTAGGAAGGATTGTGTTCAATTAAATAATAGGTTTTTTGTAAAAGCACACTTTTGACTTTATGTACAAATTTTATGCTTTAATGCACAAATTACAAGTTTTGGCTTCCACTTATGCCTGTGTGTCTATACATGCATATGTTTATTAAAAATGGGAATCATAGTATATACATAAAGTTTTATATATTTTGTTCCCTTATGTAATGAAATAAGACTAGATTAGACATAAGATGTAAAAAACAACTATGGTTTGAAAAACTCATTTTATGCAGTGATTCTTAATTCTGTCTAAAAATCAAAATCACCTATTGAGCATTTTAATAGGTAATCATATTTGGGATCTACTCATGAGGTTTTGATTCATTAGGCATGAGAAAGGTCAAGGAATTTGTAATTTTCAGAATTACTACCAAAGATTCTAATGCAAAGCCAGTGCAGAAAAACACTGTTTTGGTAGTTAAAGAAAAGATGAAGAATCCAATTTCAACTCTGCTATTTAGTTTTATTAGGATTGAGAATTTAATCTCATTAAGACTTATTTTTCTGATCTTTAAAATGAAGTAATTCTGTACCATGTATCTAACTCTCAAAATGCTATGGCATACAATGAGATAATGTCCAGAAGTAATTTTTGGTTTGTTATGGGGTAGGACAAAATTATATAATTATGATTACAGTGTAGTCAAGTATTAATTCTTAATACTCTGGTGGTAATAATATAATTTACCAATATCCCTATTTCTTTGAACCCAGGATATTATAGAATTAGCTTACTCTTGAGAGGATTTTCCATGTTAATCTAATGATTCTACTAGTTTACCATCATATTTTTAAGATTCTCTTATTTCATGAAAATCACCACCATTTGATTGTAATATGAAATTAAATTAAAAATATACAAGAACTTGGAAATGTTTTGACTAGAACTTCATAATTTTCAAATAATATGGGCAAGTGTTTTTTATCTATACATTATATCATATTTTATCAATTTAATATATTTTCCTCTGAAACAAAATTTAGGGTTGGGCAAAGTCCACCCACACTATTTCTCTTGAGTTTTTCCCATTTGCCAGAACTTCAGATGCAGAAAAGACTTAAGCTACGGTTTAGTGAGCTCCTTTATTCCTAATATGGTATGCCCTGGGAGCTCAGGACTCCTGAAGATTCTCCTTAGCTAGTCTTTCTTCAGGAGTCATTAAGTGAACCCGGCATTAACAAACTGATGCCAACCCAGCAATGGTAGCATCCAGACAGTGATATCCTTGTATGGGTTCTTATAACCCTGCTACATGAATCAGAGCTACAACTATAAAAAAAAGCATTCATTCAATGGCAAGTGCTAGTAGCCATAGGAGTGATGATATCTTATTTATTTACCTGGGCTTCCTCTTGAGGCATTTTAAAGGAGAACACATAGGGCATTGCCTGCCAAAAAAAAAATCATAAAAAAGTTTTACTTGACATTTAAAAAAAAAGTAATTTAATTTTTTATCAACTTTTATTCCCTCTATGTCCTCTACCACCTCCACCCATCTCCCTCCACCCCTGAAGTCACCACACTCTTGTCCATGTCTATGAGTTCTCTCTCTTTTTTTTTCCCTCAGTCCCTCCATAAACATTTATATATTAGCAGACTTCTATGACAATAAAAGGTCATCTATTATATGCATTATCATTAAGGCAAATTACCTCCCCCCTCAATTATATTTTTAAAAACATGTTTTAATACCTTTTATTTGTGACTATTATCATATAATAGTTGATTTGCATGCTATTTTTATTGTCAGAAATCAGAAAAGATAAGGAACTTCCTCTGATGGTAGAAACATTGTGGGGAAGAATTCTTTCCCAATAATTGTCTTATTTTAAAGCTGATTCATGTTTGTGTTTCACATTCAACACACCCACATTATCTCAAGATTGAAGAGATCTGACTTACATTATTAGGGCCCTGTTGGGTCTGCACTGGTGCTTGAGGCTGTGAAGGGTCCAGTTGTGCCACCGGGTTTCCCTGGGCAAAGCTGACCTGTCCTGGGAAAGTTATCTGATTTGGGAACAGTCTAGCAACCCGGTCTAGAGTTGCTAAGGAGAATGGGGAGAGTCCTGGAATTTGAGCTTGCTGCTGTTGTAGAATCCCAGAGAAAGGAGGAATCCATGAATTAAAGGGGCTCTGGAATGATATAAAAGAAAAAGAGGAAGGTTTTCTTTTTCATTTCAGAAACCATTGAAAATCAGTTCTGAGCAAATAAAACAATTTCTATATTTTCATTGCTGCATTATTAGAAAAACACAGCATCTTAGCACATTATGAGCCATGCAAATAGCATGAACAGTGCTAAATTCCCAATGATCAAGAGAAATATAGAGCAAAATGAGGTCAATAAAGAGTATAGCTCCTGAGTTGCCAGATTGGGTCTGAATCTTTTTTTTTTTTAACCCAGTTAGTAGAGTATGACTTTTTGTGAAATAGTAAATTTAATGATCTCATAGCTGTGAGAATCTGTGTCTGGCATGTACCAAGTTCTCAAAAAATAAATACTAATCAGATTATCGTTTTTACTTTAGTGTTCCAACAAATGGTAATTAGAATATATGGAGAAAATTCATAACCTTAAAAATGGAAATTTCAGAAATGGCATCAGAAAACATCTTGTTCTCATAAAAAGTGCCATAATAAGAAATGAAAAGTAGAAAAATATTCTTAAAACAATTATTGAGGTAGAGATACCTGAAGCTGTAGTGGCTGAAGTTGAGCATTATTAAGAGTCAGCAGTAACTAGAAAAGGAAAGGATATGAAAATTACATTACCATATATAAAATGATTAAGATTAATGTTTACTACAAATATAGCACAAATCAGAGCTGACTAATCTTCGGTTCCTATTTGAGGTGAGATGTTTTCTCACTAAGCTTATACTAAATTACAGTGATTAGAGGTTGGGATTTAACTACCTCTCCCCTGCTGTGTATGGGATTGTACAACTTTAGCCCATTCCAAATGGTTTCATTAGTCATTTGATTGCCTTAAATACCTATATACACCTGTATTAGGTGCTATTAAAAAGATACAGAAAATAATTTCATTGCTTTTAAATAATGGTGAAATAATATTTTAAAAAGAACCTAGTATATAAAACTTGCATGAACATTAGAAATGCATGTGGATATAAGAGCACTGAAGAACCAAAGAATCTTTAATGCCTCTAACTAGATTTTGAATTTTGGCTTTTATCTCTTCCCCACTGGACTTTCAAAAAAACAAACCAACAAAAAGGAGGAGGTTATTTTAAGTATCTAAACTAACCTCATTGCTGTGGCTTGCAGACAAAAGGCGCTGTGGGATAATCTAAAAAAAAAAAAAAGTAAAAGAAGGATTTGGGATTTATTAAAGATTATACACAGTGATTTCAGCTGTACCATGAAATCACTTACCGGAGCTGATAATGTGGCTCCCAGTAGCCCAAAAAGAATTATGTTTTTCATTTTCAGATGAAATACCTAGAAAAAAAATAAAATTTAGTTTTAAAAAACTACCTAAGAATCATGGTAATAATTAGTTGGTATTTTTCAAATAGGAGAGTAGTCAGGTGAATTTTACAGTATGTTCCTATATATTTAAGATTTAATATAATACAAATATCTATAATATATATTATTGTTTTCTCTCAGAGAGACAAACCAAAATTGTTAGCTCATCCTGTTAGCTTGACCAAATGACTCATTTAGTGGCATATGATGCAGTTGAATGAGTTAAAAACAAGATGGCCTGATGCTTTGAGCTATTCTACATAGAAAGGAGTGAGTCCTTTTGACCATGGAGAGCCTATGACTGGGTCCTTATTATGAAAACAATTTTAATGTCCATTTAATGTGGTAGTAAAAATATTACAATAAAGATCTGACAGTAGCAATTTAATACCAAATAATTTTCATTGAAAAGTTTAATAACATTAAGTATATATGAAAACTAAAAAATACTGAGTCAATAATTTTCTAACTCAGGAAAAAAGCTTATACAATTAATTTGCAATGTTGATTTATAGTGCTACTCATGGTACTATATTATGCCTTATCCTCCAAATGTGAAAACCCTGCTCTACTTCAATTCACTGATCTACACAAGTAGTTAGGGTGACCTTGGTAGGCTATCCTGTAGGATTGATGGAGTTTGGTTTTAATATTATGAAAGTGAAGATTTCATATCTTACCTCACTCCGTCGCCTATGAAGAGATACTAGATTCATGCAAGGTCTGTGTTCCTTTTATCTTTCAGCTCTGCTGCTTAGAACATCTCATATTTTAAAACCCATCTTTATAAAAAAGGGACCAATCATTTTTCAAAAGGGCCAGTGATTCAGTGGGTTTTAGACAATGACTTAGCTAATAACCCCTTTCCTAATCATCTAGGTGGTAAATGGATTCCCACACTTTTAGTAATGCCATTAAATTATCCTCTGAGAAATGTTTTCTTATGATCATTCCTGGTTTCTGCTTTGGTTATGACTAAAACTTCTAGAACAAATCCACTCTACTCCTTTTTAAAAAATCATATTTAAAATGGATACCATAATAGAATAACTTTAAAGCCATAATGAAGGTCAAAGATTAATGGTTGATACTTATTTTAAGACTAAAATATAGACAGACTATTAGACTTAAGGCAGAGATTTAAAAGACAAAAATTCAAAACCTACTTAGGGATGGTAAAGATTCTTTGGTTCTTCAATATTAATGGAGTAAATAAGAACTGATTTCACTTAGGTTTAATGTTAAAAAACATCAGTAAATCTCTTTTTACGCATGAAATGAAATGCTAAAAAATTGTCAAATCTCTATGTGTCTATGACATGTATATCCCCTGTGATCGGATGCTTGGGATAAATAATTTTATAAATAGAAAGCATGATAGCTTATATTAAAAAATAGTGGTGAGTGTTTTGCATTTTAAAATACTTTTTGCTAAATATTATTTTAATATTCAAAATACTATAACTGTTATCTGTTCATCATTGCTATTTAAATTTTATTTAAAAAGTGAGGTTTGCGTTTATTTGTCAATATTTTTGAGTCAAAATTTTCTTAGCTCTGACAACTTTCTGGCTCAAGTGAAGTTAGCTGCCTAAGACTTTGCACAATGCCATAAAAATCTCAGGAGACTGAATTTATGGCATACTATTTTTTTTATTTTGTCATATACTTTATTTATAGATATGTTATCAACCCCATGGGTTTATTGTCTTTAATTTGATGATATTCAGAATAGACTATGGTCATTAATTATAAATATGTATAATTAGGCAATATAGCAACATGTACCGTGTCTACCGCTCAATTAATCTACTGGATTTTTCAGGCAACAATTTGTTACATTGATCATCCAGCTATAGCTAAATCAGCTATCAACATCTAGAGTGGTCTACTTAGCTAATCTAAACATATAACATTCATAGATCATATATCCTTTCTAACAGATATATGATCCTAGTAGTAGCTTTTCTTCTTTAATAAAGAAAAACGTTTTGTTATTTTAACTAATTTTCTTTTGTTTTTTAGGCTATATAACAAATGCTATCATCATTTTTGTACTAAAGAGCCTTATAAGTTCTAAGAAGTGTATCATCCTATTGAGAAAAAAACAAATTTATTTAAAGGCAATAACTGTTTTCCTATATGATAAGGCCACCATTATTTGCTTTTAGATGAAATTAGCCAAAGAAATCTTCCACAATAGAAATTAATTGATAATACATTATCATAATACTTATGAACTTATTTTCTTATCCCATGTCAGTCACCAAGTAGGTATACCCACTGGAAATTAAGTAAATGAATCCTGTTATTCAGGGGACAAAAAAGGTGATTCCAATCCAGAGCAATGTCAGTCTGTATGGATTAAAGTGCGGAAACCTTAAGATGAGGAAATCCTGTACTAGGTATTGTCACTGTACCTTCATTATTTTGTTTTAGTTCAGTTACTAGAACATCAGACAGCTTTCATTCATCTAAACATACATAAACACATATCAATGCCAAGTACATATTACTGTTGGATTAAGTACTATTGAAATGATCCAGATCTTTGTTCCAATAACATAAATGATGAAGAAACAACAATGACTTGTAAGTCAGTGCTTTAAAAATGTTATCACTGCACGCTTTCCCCCTTTCAACTAACTGAAAAATTAAGAAGCTCACAGAAAACTATTGTGAAGTAGACCAATATTCTGTAAATTAAGAAAGTCAAATTGAATTTTAGCATTGCTTATAATAATAATTTTCTTACATATGTGTTTTATTTTTTTTTCAGGAACTTATAGTTACATATTAAGATAGGCAGTATATATATCCTATCTAATAACACAGCAATATGCAAATTGACCATACCTCCACTATACCCACAAGCCATGCCCATAAGCCAATCAGGAGTGACTATGCAAATTAACCCAACCAAGATGGCTACGGACAGAGAGAGAATAGGAGGGATGCTTGGGATGCCCTGGCGATGGAGGAAGCCAAACTTTCAACATACCCTGGCCTGCCCAGACCTCTGCTTAAGGCTACAAAGTTTCAATTATAGAAGATAAATAAATTCTAACAGAAATGGCTGCAACCATGGAAGGAGCAGAAGATTTAGCTCAACTCCAGGCTACAAAGTTTCAATTGTAGAAGGCAAATAAATTCCAGATACCAGGGCCTTTGCTTGAGTTGCCGGGGGTGTGGCTGGCCTGCAAACCACCAGAGGCCCCTTGCCCAGGCTATGCCATGCCCCAAGGGAACACTCAACTTGATCTAGGACATCCTTCAGGGCAAACCAGCTGGCCCCTACCCAGGCTTCTATCCTATCCTATCTAATAAAAGAGTTATGCAGATTGACCATCACTCCAACACACAAGATGACTGCTCCCATGTGAACACAAGATGGCCACCACAAGATGGCCATCAAGGAAGGGCAGTTGGCGTTATCAAGTCAGCAGAGGAAGGAAGTTGGGGGTGACCAGGCCTGCAAGGAAGGGCAATTGCAGGGGACCCAGGCCTGCAGTGGAGGATAGGTGCGGGGAACAAGGCCCACAGGGGAGGGCAATTAGGGGCAAACAAACTGGCAGGAGAGCAGTTAGGCATCAATCAGGCAGGGGAGTGCTTAGGAGGTGATCAGGCTGGCAGGCAGAAGTGGTTAAGGGAAATCAGGAAGGCAGACAAGTGAGCAGTTGGGAGCCAGCAGTCCTGGATTGTGAGAGAGATGTCCCAGATTGGAGAGGGAGCAGGCTGGGCTGAAGGAAACCTCCCCCCTGCACAAATTTCATACACCGAGCCTCTAGAGAGAGAGAGAGAGAGAGAGAGAGAGAGAGAGAGAGAGAGAGTGTGTGTGTGTGTGTGTATAATCACTTCCACATTTCAGAGAAAGCTGAGCTACAGAAGGCTCAGTGACTTCATTCATTCACTCATTTATCTGTATAACTAATAGTTATTAATGCAGTTTCAACAGTCCACATCTTGGCTAAGAATTGAGAACTTAGTGTCAATTAAACAGACATGGTTTTTACAAAGCCCTTAATGAGCTAGCTCTTGCTCCTACTTCATGGCTTTTCACTCAGGCCCTTGTTCATTAAACTCTACATCTAGAAAGCTCTCTCTGATCACTGTACATATAACCCTATTTAGATGTTCTGCTAAGCTTGTGTTAAGGTCTCAAGTTATTTATTTGATTAACATTATTTATAATCATTTGTTTTTATTTTTTTACCTTCTATCACTAGAATATAAAAAATAACTTCATTAGTGTAGACTCTATTTTGTCATGAAAATTATTGTGTTGCTCCCCACCCCAGACACACTATTAAAAAATATGTAGAATTATGGCTAGTATTGAGGTCTTTTTATTATTAATCAAGTAGTTTTTCTAAAGCACCAAGCTGCCTAACCAGAGAGGAGACACAGAACAACCTCAAAGACAGTTAAATAAAAATTATAAGTGATAAAAATGAGTGTTTTCATAAGTTGCCAAGGTTGAATAATGAAAGTAATAGATTTTCTGACTTTAAGAAGTACTTTATCCATGACTTGTGCAGTAAATAAAGGGAATAAGTAAGTTCCTAATAAAATATATTTTGGCACATAAAGTGTTTACTTTTAATTTCTATGAAACTCTGCTAAAGTGCCCCCTTCTGTTAAATAATGAACATCACTGGACATTAATCATTAGATGTCCACAATGACAATATGTCCTAGTTTAATGGCTCTAGCTTGATTACATGAGTCTAATTGTGTTAGGTTTAAGATTTGTATGTGAATGTGACATATGACTATAAAGTATAATATCCAGGAGTGATTTGTTCAGGAATAGAGAGTATTAAGAAAGTGAAAGTAATTCATACCTCGGCCTTTCACAAAAAGACCCATAAGTTTCAGGGAAATTAAGAATGGGCAGCTCACAAAACTAGACTTGGGCTACAAACTATCAACAGCCTGTGATTCCCTGAAGCAGGGCCTCCAGAGCATTCAAGGAGAGACACAAATGGCATCTTCTCAAGTACACAACCCATCCTGGTCTGGGCCTATCACTCCTTTGTCCCCTGACCTGACATGTTTCTTTTTTCTTTCTTTCTACTGCAACTTTATAGTATTTGTTTGAACCCTTTGTTTTTTTTTGTGAATTTCAAACCCACTACTTTATGAACCTTCTATCTGTTTCTTCTTGAGCCTGTAATCAGAGTTTGGCCCCAACCAGGTTTTTGTTCTATAACCTCCCAGAAATTATTTTAATCAAAATCTTATATTTCTAGTAACTTGATTTAAGATAAGTGTTCTTGGCTGATTTCTGTTTTTTTCTTTCTCAGACATCTAGCCAAGTCCATGCTGTGGTCATGGGACTGTTGTATATGTACCAGGCAAGGAGAATAGTGGTACCCCAGGCCAGTCTGCCTTAGTTCTCCCACAGAATTCTGTCGATTGTCTTTTGTTTTTTCATCTTGTTACATTAACAGTTTATTTCCACAACAAGATTTTATGTTTCTAACAGCAATGGCCTTTTATTGCTCACAACATTTTTCTGACTTGTTTTCTTTCCGCCTTCCCCTCTTTCTTCTTCCATTTTTTTCCATCTATTGATTTACTATTTTTTCTCTTTTATCTGCTACTCTTTTTCCCTTTCTTCTACCTAACTGGTTTACAAAGCCCTTAATGAGCTAGCTCTTGCTCCTACTTCATGGCTTTTCACTCAGGCCCTTGTTCATTAAGCTCTACATCTAGAAAGCTCTCTCTGATCACTGTATATATAACCCTACTTAGATGTTCTGTAAAGCTTGTGTTAAGGTCTCAAGTTATTTATTTGATTAACATTATTTATAATATTTGTTTTTATTTTTTTACCTTCTATCACTAGAATATAAAAAATAACTTCATTAGTGTAGACTCTATTTTGTCCACTTTTTATCTCCAGTTCCTGGCCCATAATCACCTTCAACTATTTATATGATACCTGTTCTTACTTGGAAAATCCAAAGACACATTTACATAATGAGATTAAATGTTACAGCACTGACTAATATTGGAAGTCACTGGAGTGTTTGAGATCAGATTTTATATAGTTTAATATAATAACTCCTGTTTCTAGAAGTTCACCCAGTCATGTAGACATATTATTAATGAAATACCTTTTATATTAAAAAAAATTAAACAACTAGCTTGATTTAAATACTTCTCTATGATAGAATCTGTTACCTCACTTTTGGTGAAATTACATGAATGTGGTAAGAAGGAGTGGTCATTTGTAATTATGTGGTTCTATATTTGTAACATCTTAATCTATATCTTAGCAGTTTTAGAAATGTCTACTTTTTTCCCTGATGCTGTTTTAATAGTGGAAGGGGAACTGATATTTGTTGCTTGGAAAATGGGCTGAATGTCAAATCTGATCTTTGTGTCAAGGACAGAAATGGAAGCTAGACTGGCAGACAGAAAGATCAGAATTAGGAAACAATTT